>JAYMFT010197847.1:0-11736 GCA_038088735.1 Panulirus argus
TCCCACGGATAATATATATATATATATATATATATATATATATATATATATATATATATATACCTGTTATATTACCTTTCATCTGTCGGTTAGTATAGGGGGAAAAATGCAATATTTGATAAAATGTGACAGAAATTTCCTCCGTTCCAGTGTGAGAGGAAGAAGTGGTCCAGAACTGCCTTGTATGGTTCTGGGACGCCAAGTCGTCAGTGTTTATCGGTCGCAGGCCGAGGACCCGTGTATGGCGGACGTGACGACCGTTTCCCGCCAAGAGTGAGTCGCGAGTACGCGTTCCTTTTTTGCATTTTAACGACGTGCAAAGGTAATAGATTTCAGCCGAGGAGGAGGAGGAGGAGCGACCGTTATGATAATTCGAGTCACAAATGAACTCCAGCGTCAGATATCCGCGGGCTTAATTACACACTAATGCTAATAATAACAGCCGGGCGAGAGGATTGCACACACACACACACACACACACACACTCACACACACACACATTGTAACCTAATATAACAGTCAAGGCAAATTGCACGAAGGCGATTACAGTCTGATGAAGCAATTACGTTGGTCAACCAGCCTGTCAGTCGGCGATTACATTCCCCCGGGAGTAATTTCGCTCTATAGCAAGGGTCCAGTGAGTGATGGGGAGGCCTGGCCAAAGGCCCGTAATAGCGGCTAATGAGCTCCTCCTATCCCACTCGTTTATTTAAGTGAGGCGGGGGGGGGGGGGGGGGGGGGGGGCTACCCCCCCACCCCTGTGCCGATGTGTGTGTGTCTGTGTGTTGTTGGTGTTGATGGTAGGCGCCTGTGGCCACAGCTGTCTTGCCGGTCCTCCTCCTGGGGTGTTTTTCCGCCATCTCTCTCTCTCTCTCTCTCTCTCTCTCTCTCTCTCTCTCTCTCTCTCTCGTCGTAGGTACCTACTCGTATGTTAATGGTACTTTATACCGTGTGTCTGCGAAACCCAGTCTTAATCTCGCCCTAACACACTTTCAATTTGCCTTGTATTTTTTTTTTTTCATTCGGGTTCTTGACCATTAACCCAGTGGACCACTGCCATTTGTGTAACCTTCAGTGTGTTCCTCTCACGGCCACAGTGTATATAGACGCCAGCCAGCCAGCCAGCCACTGACGACGACGGGCCACAGCGCCCTTCAAATTTCCGACCATTTTTCACCGGTGTTTTTCGCCCTGTGAGTCGTCTCTCTTTATTCTCTCCCTCTCTCCTGCTGGTCTTTCTTCTTCGTCATGATACGTTTCTTTCAGAAGTTTCCTTAACGTGTTGCGTGGTCGTAGGTTTGTTAAAACAACCATCCCTGATTCGCATGCAGATTCAACTTAATTTTGGGTGTGTAATTTACCTATTTGTTCTGTCCGGGGAGGGAGAGTTCTGCACTGGTGGGGCCTCGCCTCTTCATTTTTTTTTTTTTTTTACTATCATTCATCTTATTAAACATTTGTATGCTGTCCACACCCTCAGTTTTATCATGTACTTAATACTATTTTATTCACTTTTATTTAATATGAAAGTACCTTTTTTTTTCTTTTTATATATTTTCTAACAAGTATCTCGCTTAGTTTCATATTTTGGGTTCTGGTTGTTCAGTCCTTGTATCTTTCGAAGAACATCGCTGATGTCATGACCAAACTGGTTTAACAACTAAAACAGGTCACCGGAAAGAAGAAAAGGTGGTCAGGTCACCCCTTGCTCCTCTTTCTTCCGCGGTGGACAGATTTAGATGTCTTTAACCTCTCCTTATAACTCAGCTCTCTTAGTTCTGGTACTGTCTTTGTTTGTTGCTTTCCTCTGAACATTCTCTAGTAGCTCTTTTTGCATCTTTAGGTGCGGTGACCAAACTTGAGAAGCATGTTATAGTTTTTTGGTCTTATGTAGGATGTGAACAGCTTGTGGAATGCTTCCATACCTTTAAATACTATTCATATATTTACCAGCAGACATTTTTTCTCCTTCACTGTTCTTATACTATGGGACTCTGGCCACAGTTTAGGGACAATTTCGACTCCCAAGCCTCATGTCACACATGTATTCTTACAGCTTATTCCCTGCTTATTAATTATTCGTACTGAGGCCTCCTTTTTCACTGCGTCCCATCCTCATTACTGTGAATCTAACTCGGGTTGATTCTCCTCGGCCATGTGAACAGACCAACTTTGGAGTCTGTCGTCGAAGTCCTTTAACAACCTGTTGAGTCGTCTTACCTATACAAATGGTAGTTGCTGACAACTTTCGTCTTGTCTTCTTCCCACCCTCCCACCTCCCCCTCCCTCACTTACCCCTTCAGGGGTTTGTCCGCACCCCTTGTTTTTTGGGGTTATTGCTCGTAGGATGCCTGCCGATGATGGCGGTGGAGGAGGTGGTGGTGGTGGTGGGGTTTGAAAGCGGTGGAAGATGGCAAGGAGGGGTGATGAGGGTGTTGGAGATGGAGGAAGGAAGTGGTTGGTGGTGGTGGTGTAGAGGGTGTTGGAGATGGTGATGGTGAAGGAGGCCTAGCGGGGTAATACTTAGGAATTTGTCTTTAATACTTGAAGAAGATGCTCCGCTCCTGCAGGTAAAGTAGCGTGCGAGGAAGTTGTTGTGTGTCCTGCTCTTTTCCAGCCAACAGTAGCATGCTAGGAGGTCGAGGGTTCGGTCTCGTATTGGCTGAGAAAGTCAACTGCTTGGCCTTGAAAGGTCTTCGCTGTGCGGTCTGTAGTTAGGAAGGGAAGGTTTGCCTTTGTGAGTACGCGCCCGTGTTTGAGATGGGGGTCTTTTTTTTTCCCCTCTGTGAATAGGGGGACTCGTCTGCACCAGAGAGCCGCTTGGTAAATGGACTCTGCAGCCTTGAATAGTCGTCCTCTGCTTCTTATACGTTGTATTTTCTTGGAATTTGCACCGTTGAATGGCTTCCCCGTATTGGGGGAGTCAGTCGCTTAATCAAGGGAATGTTGTACCTTCGAACGGTCACTCCCTCGTCCGAGGGGCATTTGGTCACAGGCCTGCCAAGCCCCCTCCACTTGGCTCCGGCTTTGGTAAGGGTCAAAGGCTTTCGACCAAGTTACTTGCTCAGCAGCAGGTGAAGCCGATGCACAAGGCCTCTCTAACGAACTGTGATGCTTGGAGGCTCTTGATTGTATATATATTTAGTGGGACTGAAGAAATAGCGTGAAAAATTATTGGAAAAAATAGGGCAGGAGTGATAGTGGAATAATAGGAAAAGTAAGAGGAGAGAAAGGAGAGGTGGACATAACAAGGAAGGGGGCAGGAAAAGGAAGAGGAGGAGGAGAAGAGAGAAAAGGTATAGGGGGAGAGTTTTTGGTGGGAATGATGAGACAGGATAAGAGGAGAATAGGAGGGCAGATGAGGAGAAGAAGGAATCGAAGTGAGAGGATAACAGATAAGATGGAGACAAGACGAGGGGCCAGAAAACTCTCAGTAAATAAGAGGGAAGATGGTAAATGAGGGGAGTGTGTTTGGGTACGAGGCGTGGGACGAGGGGAGGTGGTGAGGGGGTCGGGTGGGGAGAGGGAAGATGAAGAATGGACGTGTCAGGGTGATTTTCCCATCTTTGCCTTAATTATTATGTGCCCCATGTCCGGGAACCAGAGCGAGAGAGATGGTGAGAGACGATGCCTGGAGATAACGATGGTGAGAGATGATGCTCGCCGGAAGATGATGTAGGAGAGAGAGAGAGAGAGAGAGAGAGAGAGAGGGGGGGAGAGAGCTAAAGATGACGGCAATGATATATGTTGGACATTCACTTTTGGCACCATTTTTAACACGTAGCCTGAGTTGTTTGTGAAGGGCGGGCTACCCCTAAATGATTTACGTGCCGCCTCTTTTGGCCACACCCTTAAATGAATCTTCCTAAAAGCTCGGCCTGTGTGGGGCTGGCTCTTCCCTCCCCCTTCTTAAGTACTTGTCTCAATAATTCACAGTCATTTGATTACAGGATTTCATGCATGTTCACTGGGAATGCGAGACAGATTTTCAAGGTTGTAGACAAAGAATGCATGAGAGCAAAGCTATGATATGATTGGTGTTCCTTAATCGTCTTTAGGTATATAAAGACTGTAGATAGAATTCCTCGCTGAAATATGCTTATTTCAAAGAGGTGGTGCCTTTAAACATGCAACACCCTTGGGACTACTACTCCTTCAGACATACCGCTCTTGCTATTAGAGACACTGACTCCTTCCAGTCGCTCCCTGATGCATCCAGGACAATATCCTGGTCTTCCATCGCATAATTCATCTCAGCCCCCGCGTTTCCATCCGACTGCCACATCCACTCCCTGGTGTCTATAAATCCCCATTTACTCCAGGTTCATCCTACTCAAACTTACATTTAGACAATACTGCTTCATCCCACAGCTGCGCCTCATTACCAAACATTATTTTTTTAGCATTTACCGTCAACTTTCTCTCACTCACTCCTCCATACTCTGTCGCCAGCTTTTGGAGTCTACTACTAGAGCCGTATTATCTACAAGCATTGGTACATGTTCCCACCCCATCCCAACATATCGTAAAACCAATCTTCGCTCTTAAGATTCACGTATTTACCTTCCTCACCACCCCGTCCATAAACAGATTAATCAGCCATGGTGACATCACACACCAGTGATGCACGCCCACATTCGAGAACTACCATCTCGCACACAAACATTAATCTCCCAGTGAAAAAAATAAAAATACTTTCCGCTTCATATAGTAGGCTTTCATTTACCCCCATACATTATATTTTATTTATCTTCTTAATATTTCATTTTAATATTTTTTCTTTTTTAGTTACCGTAAATCATCAATTTTCTTTTGGGGATGACTTACCTATTTTACATAGTGTGGTCTACGGTAATTGTTCGCCATGTTTAAATTGCATATATGAAGGTAACTAACAAATAACTGATTTTATATGAAATAGTATTTGTGTGTATAGCAATAAAACAAACACACGTAAACACACACACACACACACACACACACACACACACACACACACACAAACGGTTATAAAGGCGCAACAAAATCTGTGAGCTGAAGCCATCAGTGTGAACAATTTGTTCCCGTCATAGCCAAGGATCTTATCCCTCTAGATATTATTTAACATCTGCCAGAGGTAAATTCTCTATCAACTTGTTTTCGAATGAATTAGTTTCTGCATCGGCATAAAACAGAGCTGCAGTCTTTATGACATCGGAATGAATGCAAGGAGATGTCAGGAAATTACATTTAATGGAGAAACTTTGACCAATCAAATTTCAGCTGGAAGAAAACGGAATATCGATATCTCGTGTCGACCAATGAGCTGACGGGAAGGAATTTTATCGTCAGCTGTTGTTTCGTGGAAGACTAAATTGTTGTTATTGTTGTTGCTGTTGTTGTTGTTGTTGTTATTGTTATAGGACGCTGAGAGTGGTTCATAGAGGTTATAGGTGACCGGTTTGTGGTGGAAGAGGTGTAGAGGGGGTAGAAGCGTCTGTCGTAATAGGATTATTATTGGAAGAATTGTTTAAAGTTGAAGGGCCAACGATTGTAGTAGTTTTAGGTAGGTTGGAGATGTGTATTTGGTGCAAGTTCCCTTCGAAGTGTTCTTGGTAGATGGTATTATATTATTGTTGGCAGAGTCAGTGGTTGGCAGCGTTACTTAATAAAAGTTTTCACGGTGGCAGCGTTGTGGTGGATGACGTGTTTGTTGGTGGCAAGATTTATGGTGCGAGTGATGGAAAGGTCGGTGATGGAGGAGTTTGCGGTGGAAACCGTGATGGAAGTGTTTGTGGTGTTGAGGCAAAGGTTTGAGACTTTTTTTTTTGTGAAGGGAAATAACGGATTTATGATTGTTATTATTACATTGGTAATGGCGACATGGTTTATTGTTTGCCTTTTTTATTTTTCTTTAGGATAAAAGAGTCGAAGAGAAAGAATTTACAAATTACTCAGGGCTTCGGGAGTGTGTCCACACCTGACCCTAAAAGGAAGGAGGGTTACACGAAGAGTGATAAGACAAAAGAGAGAAAACTCCACAGCTTTCCTGTTCGAGGAGAGAAAAATGGTTGTGAGGATATATATATATATATATATAAAAAAGCAATTTACCCAAGGAAAACTTATGATTTTGTATCCCTGGTGGGAATTTTGAATCTCTTGGAAGTTCTGTTTGTATAATAAAGTCCAACATTCCTTGGAAGGGTGTAAGTATATAACAGCTTCGTTATTTCGCTAGTTCGTTCTATCGTTGGCAGCTCTCCATCTAGCCTTCGTTTGTGACGGGAAATTTTTAACATAGTTGTTCAGATTTCTCGTAAGGTATTCGAAAAAAAAAAAAATTGGTTTTATTTTTTCGTAAGAAAAAGTGAATTAATGAATGTATGAATGGAATATAAAAGTGAATTTCCCCGTCAGCGAGGACGTAAATCAAGTATTCGCCCTAATTAGATAGAATATACTTATGGCGAGTTTTAAATACATCAAAATTTTAATTTGAATTTCAAATGTATATTATCTGAAGCATGATTTAGTATGTACATTATTTTCACGTATAGTAATGAGGTGGAAGGAAAAATCTCAACGGTTTGTAAGGTTCGAAAGATATTATTCGAGAAAATGTTTATATACTTACATAGGAAGAGACAGGTAATCAGCACTTTTCAAATCACCTGTAACAATAAAAGAATCTGAAACCTAAAATGTATTTTGAAATAAAATAAAGAGACCTGAAGATCTTTCCTTACCGCAATCAGTGACGTGAGTCTCGGCCATATAAAAAGTAAAAGGAGAATCACCAACAATAAAAATGTAGTCCATTGCGTCAGGAGATTCGAACCCAACCACACACACACGCACTCTGGCTGTCTCTTGTAATTCTCCCCTTGGCTGTCTTCTTCTACCAGCCTGGAATAGCGAAAATTGTGACCGCTATTAATGTGAATTATACAGAGTCACTTAAAAATGTCCCATAACGTCAGGATTTCGTGATAAATGGCGGGCGGGGATGGTCTCTTTTCTTCCCAATGTCTGGCTCCGGCATTGTCTGCCAGCAGTGTTGCCAGATTCGCCAGCATCTCCCGAGCACAGTGCTGAATCTAATTTATGTTGATAACGGAGAGTTCTCTCCCCCCCTGTAATTTATCTTCCGTAATTCTCTCGGGTTGATATCCTTATGACGATTATAAGATACGAAGTGGTTTGATATATCGTTGGTTTAGTTATTTTTTTTTTTACGAGAGGAAAGATATCCCCTGTTGATTTGACGGTTGTTTTATGTATTGGGTCGTCATTCGTCACGAGCTGCTGAGTTGCCGGGAACTAGAGGAGGGTAGAGTCTCTCTCTCTCTCTCTCTCTCTCTCTCTCTCTCTCTCTCTCTCTCTCTCTCTCTCTCTCTCTCTCCTCTTTACTCTCTCTTCTCCGACTCCATGCCGTGTACATAATGGCCCCGTCCATGATTATGAGAGGATTTACACTTCACTTTGATGACGTCCTGGCATGAGCGGCAATGCAAGTCCCTCCCTCCGCCTGGCTTCTGTGACCACGGGAGAGAGACCGTAGCTTGGATATCGCATTAGCTCGCTCGCTAGCAAGGGGACGACCGTCACATTCTTTGGCGAACGTAATGGCGATATTTTCCTTGCGGCCCATTCTCGAGTTATCAATTTATTTCTCGGAATTCCCATTTAGGCGCATAAAGCTTACCTTGGTTTACAGAAGAAAGCGGTGCAACGCTTTGAGTTACCGTCACCACCCTCCCATAATGCACGGGAGTTAAGCCCTTGTTACTTAAGATTAGCAATAATATACAAGGAAGTGTTATTAGGCTGGCGCATTATACGTCCGTATATTTTCTCTCTCAGCGGTGGACAAAATTACAATCATGGAGACTGCTTGTATTTTGGACAGATTGGTATGTAGTTTATGTTCAAAAGAAAAAAAAAAGATTGTGGTCTGCATTCCTTGTAAAATTGTATTTGCTTCCTTGTCATAAAAAGGCGAGCTGACTTGTAAGGATATGTGGTCTATTACTTTGTTGTAATGAAAAGGATTAACTCCGAAATTGTGCATAATGATAAGTAAACATGTTAGACATAGTTATGGAAATATAAACCTGAAATATGAGTGAAATTTGCCGGGTAATCGAACATTTCCCAATTACGGCAGGTAAAAGAGATTTTCGTTAAATATTTCCGTGAGGGGCCGGTCACAAGCCGTCACAAGTGCCCGGCGTCACGCGCCCTCGTTGACCTTGATTACTGCCGGCTTTGTTTGAGAGTTGATTTTTTTTCTTTTTTTTTTTCAACCTTAATTAAAAACTTGTATTCCGGGCGAGATTAATTAGATGTTTGTTCTTGCTGCTCTAGAATTAATGTTCGTGACGTGAAATCCTGAATGTGAGATTTCTTTTAAGTTCCGAGCTATAAGGTGTCCCAAATTGTTGGGGTTTATTTGCATGTGTGCTCCAGTTAAGGTTGGTTTTCAACGTTATTGCTCTTATCGTTGACTGTTCTGTGGAAAAGTGTTGATTTGGGTTGCTTAAATGTCTCAGCCCTGTTGTATAGCTGTTGGATTCGACTCTGTAAAGAACAGTTTATCATTTATTGTTTTTTTGCAGTTATGCGCAACGTAGAAAAGGAGAGGTGGACTTAAAAATATTTCGCGCGTTTTCTTTGGAAATAAATATACATTAGACTTTTCATTTATGGCGTGTTTTGCTATAGGATGGGGTGGGTTTAGGAGGGAGTACTAATAGAGAATTGTGTTCTCTTTCAATTCGTTAAAACTGGTCCTAATTAATAACCCTCATACATCACCTCCTTCCGGGGTTTTTGCTTGCGTTCAGTATTATTCATTACTTCAATGTGTATGATAATTTGACTCCTGTTTAGTTTCATGTTTAAAAACAATTATATACCACTGAAAAAATCTTCGCTTAGTTTCCACTATTTTATGGTTTGTTCGTCGTTATTTAGTGTCATTCTTTGTTGTTCACTCGCAGAACAGTGGTTTGAGTTCAGTTTTGATCTTGTAATGTTGATTTTCGTGTGTTGTGTTGTATTCCATACCTAAATGTATGTGTTTACAGGTGGAACATATACACGCTTAGTTCTGCATGAACATGAGAATATAGAGGTTCCTAAGTGTATGAATATACGTGTGCACTTTAGTAATACATATAGCAGTGATACATATATAGCAGTACACACATGATCACTCAAACACCGTTGTATGTAAGGTAGATTTTCGAAGAGAGTTGAAGAGCTTGGTAAACCAGTTAACTAATTTGAAATATATATATATATATATATATATATATATATATATATATATATATATATATGATCATCAAAGTACCCTCTTATCAGTCAAGTAAAACTTTGTACTTTTTACGTTGAAATACTGTAAGGAGGTTTCTATATATTATGTGATAGCGTTGTGTGAAATATAGAAGCTACCTCAGCGACGATAGCTTTGCGATAGCTTCGGGCCCGCAACGTAACAGAAATTACAATAACGGCTATATCCGATTCAGGCTTGATTTTTTTTTCTTTTCTTATGTATATAAGCTGGAATAGCAATCTTAAGATGGCTCTGCGGGCGATGGTGTATCGAGTGTATGATAGAATGTATAGATAATGGCGCGATATCTTGCATACGTATGATATAGCTATAGAAGTGAATTATAGTATGCATTTCAGTTATGAACTTTTTTAAGTACAGCATATAAGAATGAGGGACGTACTGGATATATGTATGTTACAGAAGATGATTTCAGAACCTTGATATCACTGTATTACGTACTTGAGTTAGTATAGTATTTTCCCAAACAGTAAATCCAAGATAAAGATATCCATTTGATATCTTGAAAACAAAAGATCCCCAAATATGATTGTCCTTCCAGGAGTCCTCCGGTTAGAACTGCCCTCCAATATAGATCCTCTTTCGTAGGATGTTCCGTTTAAGGATCCCATCCAAATAGATCGCCACCATAAGGATCTCCTCCCAGCCGACCTCCTCTCTGCCGCCGGGACATACGAGTTACCGCGAAAAACTTTCTTGAGGGATGGTTGACAGTACGACTCCCCTGGGGTGACACGTTCTCCTCCCCACACGGTGTGAGGGGAGAGAGATGGGGAGGGATTAGGGGGGGAGGTTAAGAGGGGCTCATCATGGGTTTCAAGGAGATGCCATAAGGCCTTTTTTATTTGGGGGGGGGGCGCCCCCTGTGAGGGGTCGCTTGCTCCTCTTGTTGGACGTTGGTGAGGAAGGGACTCTAGGGGTGGTAACCTAACCTAACCTCCCCTCCCCCTTCCCCTCCCTCACCTTCCCCATCTGATGCACCCTATTCTTCCTTCCTCACCCTAGCTGACACCCTAGCTGATAACCATTACTTCCTACCTCCTTCCCTTCGTCTCTCTCTCTCTCTCTCTCTCTCTCTCTCTCTCTCTCTCCCCGCTAGCTTGACTGATGGCAAAATCTCGTCGTAGGTGCTCGTAGGTAGGTAGGTTGGTTGGCAAGTAGGTAGTTACTCTCGTTTTCTCCCCGCCTTCCCCTCCTCCATTATGCTAGTCTGTTCAGCAAGCAAACAAAAGCAGCAAAGTGGATAACAAAAAAAAAAATGCATTTGCAAAGAAAAAGCAGCAATATCAAAAAATATATTAGTAAGTAAACATAAGTATAAATCATTTTTAAGGGCCATACGTGCTGTTAGAATGTGTATTGTCATAGGATTAATTTAAACATCCACAGAAGTGTTTTAGATTTTTCGATTGGTGATTATTATAACTTGTTCACCTTAATGACCCTGGCATGTAATAGGCCTACGAGCCCAAACAGCTCAACCAGCCATTAAAAATAGCCCTTCATGATGGTGATTATTATTCAGCAGTAAAAACAATCAGGATTTAAGGGCAAAAGACGTTGAGTAAAGATAGCTTTAAAACATGCGTCCTCCCATCGGTCAATATTAGCTTCGTGTAAATAACCTACACAACAGATATGCACCACACAAACAACCGTAAAACTCAATAACGAGCAACAAATAAATATTTCCAGGAAAATCAGCACTGACATCTAAACATTTATAAGTTACGCAGAGAATTGCGACGAATTGCTTAAGTTTGCCATGTCCGAGAACCCCCGAGTATGACGTATGTAAGCAAACAGAAGATAACAAATGACGAACGACACCCGCAGAAGCCCGCCGCCGGGTCGTTTATTTATCGTTATGTTTCCGCGCCTCTAGAGCGAAACACGGTGTCGCAGAAAACTGATATTCTCAGCGCGGAGAATTTTTTTTTTCTTTACCTCGACTTGCATGAAAAAGAAGAGAACTATTAATCTTCGTGAGAGGCGAGGAATAAAGATTTATGACGTCATTCAGACGATGGCCGTTGACTGACTCAGGCGTTCTGGACATGTCTCTCTCTGGGGGATTTACGGCTGGGGGCACCGACGAGGGGAATCCGTCTGAGTTTCAGGGGGAGGGAGGCAAGGATTTGCAGACGGGGGGGGGGGGGGGGGGGTTGGGAGAGGGGCGGTGAGAGAGCCTGGGTGGGGGGGGGGGGCGATGTGCTCACCCAGGCCAGCCTCCCATGCCAAATAAGCTCAGAATTGCAAATGGGCCCCCGGTTTGTGTACATATATGGCCTTAATATATGCATACAAAAATAGACGAATATATATATATATATATATATATATATATATATATATATATATATATATGTGTGTGTGTGTGTGTGTGTGTG
>JAYMFT010197858.1:0-11736 GCA_038088735.1 Panulirus argus
GAGAGAGAGGGAGAGAGAGAGAGAGAGAGAGAGAGAGAGAGAGAGGACTCTGGCGTCCGTGCTCTTAAGAGTGAATTATTTATATATAAATATATACGGCAGTACTACCTGTTGCCTGACATTTATATACATTCATATACATCTATATACATCTATATACATTCAAATACCTGGCGATAATGCTCGAGCTTAATGGCTTTGACTCTAAGGGTATGAAAGCAATGGGTACCTGCAGGTGAGTACTAGGTTGGTGAGCAGTAGTTGCTGCTGCCTGCTACCAGGTACCAGGATACCGCTCGCTTCCTGGTAGACCAGGTAGGCAGCCTTCGACGACCAGGTACAAGGCGGGGGAGGGAGGGGCGTGGCCAAGCCCAGCCCGGCACTAGCTAGTCTCGTTGAACTGCTGCTGCCGGGGTCGCTGAGAGGCACCAAAGCTGGGGAGAATACTTGGCGGGGGAGAATATGTGGATGGGGAGACTACTTTGCTCAGGAGAATATTTGGCTGGGGAGAATATTTGGCTGGAGAGAATACTTGGCTAGGGAGAATATTTAGCTGGGGAGAATATTTGGCTTGGAAGAATACTAAGCTGGGAGAATACTTGGCTAGGGAGAATACTTGGATGGGGAAAATATTTAGATGAGAAAATCTTTGGCTGGGGAGAAAACTTGGCTGGGGAGAATATTTGGCTAGGGAGAATACTTGGCTGGGGAGAATACTTAGCTGAGCAGAATACGTGGCTGGAGATATTTGGATGGGGAGAATACTTAGCTGGGGAGAATACTTGGCTAGAGATAATATTTGGCTGGGGAGAATACTTGGTTGGGGAGAATATTTGGCTGGGGAGAATACTTAGCTGGAGAGAATATTTGGCTGGGTAGAATAGTTAGCTGAGGAGAATATTTGGCTGGGGAGAATACTTGGCTGGGAAAAATACTTAGCTGGAGAGAAAATTTTTGCTAGGAAGAGCATTTGGCTGGGGAG
This sequence comes from Panulirus argus, assembly GCA_038088735.1. NCBI lineage: Eukaryota > Metazoa > Arthropoda > Malacostraca > Decapoda > Palinuridae > Panulirus > Panulirus argus. The sequence continues at coordinate 983 of JAYMFT010197858.1, forward strand.
AATATTTGGCTGGGAGAATACTTTGCTAGGGAGAATACTTAGCTTGAGAGAATACTTGGCTGAGGAGAATTCTAGGCTTGGGAGAATACTTGGCTGGGGAGAAAACTTGGCTGGGGAGAATAGTAGGCCTTTATTTTTGTACCTTTTTGGGGGAGGATATCACAACCTGGCTCATCCATTCCTAACCCTAGCCAACCTTCCCCGTACATCAATGGCGTAGATAAATTTCCCCTTCTGTTTTGTAACATGTACTGTCCTCCAGCTGATAACCTCGTCACAGACCATAGGGTCTTCTGTCATCTGGGCTTCCCATGTACTCCCATATAGTTCCCATCACCTTATTTCTTTAACAGGATCATTCAACTTCATTCACTACTGAATAACACCTTCCCAATAAACGATTTGAACTCACTCTGTATTCCCAGTGTTACCACTTCACCGTAGGCTGAGATGGCGAAGAAGCCACGCCTCTCTTCCATTGCCAAGGAAGCTGATTGGTTCGTATACAACGTTCGTGTCGCTATCCATTTATTCACACTACGTGCGTTCACAGTTTATAATCATACCTGTTCTTCTGTAGAATAATGTTAAAACTTGGGAATTTAAGAATTTTAATTATTTTAAGACATCAGGTCATTATATTTGCTACGAAACAAAGAAATAATGAATAGGCTTCATTCGAAAACGATGTTGGCCTTGACTTCGACCGTTTGTGATACATGTTTAACATTTATAACGTCCTCTCTAAAGTGCTAATGCCTCAAAATCATTTTAATTATTATATTCCTAATCTTTAACAGTATTATACATAGGAACAGGTCTGATTATAAACTGTGAACACACTTAGTGTGAATAAATGGATAGCGACACGAACGTTGTATATGGACCAATCAGCTTCCTTGGCTATGGAAGAGGGGCGTGGCTTCTGGGCCAACTTAACGCACGGCGACTTTTTCTTTTAGCGTTACCCATCCCATAAATAGCGTTACCTCCCTTCCATCACTGGGATTATCCCTCCTATCCCATCCCACTTGTGGTACCTTCCCCCCCCCCCGTTCCCCCCTCTCTCTCTCTCTCTCTCTCTTTTCACTGCCATACGTAAGCGATGAATCAAAAATATTCTATATAACGTGGATGACGCAGTGCCTTCCGTCGCCCGTGGTGGTGGTGGTGGTGGTGGTGGAGTACTTGGTGACGTCACGTCCGCTGTTGCCACAACAACAATGTCTGTCACAACTCATCTTACACAGGACGATTTCACAGTTACTCATTCTTTACGTACTTCATCCTATATCTTTATCTCTAACGCATGGGAGATAACGTTAGGATGTCGATAAAGACTTAGATAGCAGTTTATAATGCATTAGATTACGTAGGAACCTAATGAAAAAGCCTCTAAGATGATGTAATAACCGCCTCTGAGACAGGATACCTCCATATCGAGTCATCACAATTTGGCAACACCGCTGACGAATGACATTGTTGCCAACTCATCCTTGCCAGCGATGACATTTATCCGGAAGCGTTCACAGCCTGAAGGCGTGTCACCTTCATCTGGCAATACTGTTGACGATTGACATTGCTGCCACTCAACCTTGCTAGCGATTATGATTATCTCCAAGCCTTCAGGAACAGGCAAGGTGAAGCTATTATTATCTTTAGCTGATATAAACGATCTGAAAACCTTCAGACGGTTCTGTCCTTGATCAAGGCAAGGTATAGATTCTTTTAGGTATTGTAAAAAAAGAAAAAATAAACTTCGAAAATTGAAACATATGGAATCATTATTTTCAAGCTTTCCCAAAATTTACAAATATGGAGATCCTTGAACGCTGCTATCAGCAAAGCTTTATCTTTACTTCAAGCTTTTGTAAACCTCACTAATTACGCACTTAAAACGATAAGTGTTAAGTGTACAACAGGACAAATCTATTAGGTCTATAATTTGACATAAAATCATAATACAAAAGAAAATCATATTCTGTCACTTTTAGAATCTATTTTGACATAGAGGCTATCACCATAGGCCCTTGAAGCCATAGTTTCTGTGTGGAGACCACCTACACGAGGATGAGCCGTTATGATACCTCTTTCTTTCCCTGAACAGCGAACTGCTCCTACCTCTTTTTGTCTCTCCATCTTCCTATATCAAATCTACCTTTTTAAGAGTCAGATTTACAAGCACATATAGAATTCTGAGTAATTTCTTTAAAACCTTTTTCTCATACTTCACTCGAGATGACCTTGACTGAGGAACATTTTGTCCTTCCAATGTCAATCACTGAATAGAAAATTGAGAATCACCTGGACATAAATCAATCTGCTTGACCCTGAACTTCAAGTATGACACTATAAATCAATGACTTGGTCCATACCAGGAATTCCATCTCTGTTGGTATGATCAATTTGCCTCCGAGGTCATCTGTTGAGACGTGCGTCTCTTTACCCACTTTTCTCTCTAGGTCTTCTGTTGTAATATTCTGCTCCTGCGCCACGGCTAAGCCAAACAGCTGCTGAACAGGATTTGAGGAATCCAAGGTGAAACTTGGCCAACCGGATGAGTGATTGCATTCACACGACAAGAAAAGGCTTTCCCTAAACACAAGGTCCCTACTGCATACACGTTCAGAGAACTTGGAGAAGCTCTTGAGAAAGGAGACTCACTCAAAAAGTTCAGACAATGTGAAAAAAAGCTCTCCAAAAAGGAGACTTATAAGTTCAGACAACCTGGAGATCCTCTTTAAAAAGGAGACTGGCTTACAGGTTCAGACAACTTGGACGAGCTGTCCAAAAAAAGGAGAATCACTCATAAAGTTCAGACAACCTGGAAAAGCTCTTCAAAAGGAGACTCTCTTAAGTTCAAACAGCTTGGAGAAGCTCTTGAAAAAAAGGGAGACCCGCTTGCATGTTCAGACAACCTGAATAAGCTCATTCAACAGACTCTCCCGGACCACTGACGTGGAGCTCTGTCATTGAATAGACCCTCCCGGACCCCTGGCGGACAGCTCTGTCATTCAACATACCCTCCCGGACCCCTGGCAGGGAGATCTGTCATTGAATAGACCCTCCCGGACCCCTGGCAGGGAGCTCTGTCATTGAACAGACCCTCCCGGACACCTGGCAGGGAGTTCTGCCATTAAAAAGACCCTCCCGGACCCCTGGCAGGGAGTTCTGCCATTGAAAAGACCCTCCCAGACCCCTAGCAGGGAGCTCTGCCATTGAACAGACCCTCCCGGACCCCTGGCAGGGTTGCTAAGTGAGGTCCGTGTTCCCCGGCGCCCCTCCAGATGGGCGGAAGAAGAGATTTGGCGGAAAGGAAACATCTTGGTTTTGAAAGACGGGTTTTTAAGCGACACAGTTCTCCCACGGAGATGAAGACGACAATTGCAATTCGTCCGGCGGACGACCACGGCTTATCTATCTCCAGACGGAATCTACTTTCGTTATGCGTAGAGGGCATTATAGGATTGAGATCTCAGATTTCTGAAGGCAAAATGGGAGGATTCTTTCAATGCTCTGAAACCTCCAATGTAATTAGAGTCTTATATAGAGCCAATTCAGCCGTAGATCTGAAAGGTTAATTACCACTGTAAACGATCTTAAGAGACAGAGGTTAGGTAGAAAATATTTAGAATCCCTGTCATTCACATGAACACTGTGTAAAGGGATTTCGAAACGATGTTGGACTAAGATATCTGGACTTTTGGGAATTATTAGATAATCCACGGACCAGTTATTAATTATTTTTTTCACTTGGTGTTATCTGGTTCGACATATAAACAATGTAGATCACGTGGTTGACTCAGTGTGTGTATATGACATAATCATACACCATACGACTCCGTATGGGCTATATAAATCATACACACTACTGGTGTTGTACTAAGAGTGAGATTGTCCATAATTCCATTTCTGGCTACGTAAAGAAGGGAGGTGGCGGGGGGAGGAGGGGGGGAGGGGGGGAAGCCCGACATTTCTCTCTAGGAGACGTTATCAAAAGTAATGTTTATGGTTTATATACTTCATACACATCATCTTGTACTGTGTATAACTACAGATACACACACGAGTAATCAAATCACAAAGACACACACAGACACACACAGACACACACACACACACACACACACACACACGCACACACACAGACACACACAGACACACAGACACATACACACACACACAGAAAACATAGCCGTGGAGGTACAGCTAAACTTTACTCATTCCATGAATTCATGAATTCTGAACATCGGACGAGCGTTTAAAGTGAAAACAATCTCCAACAGGAACACTCTAAGTTACTGTCAATGTTTCTTTCGTCAACAAGACACTAATTACTCTTGACACGAGCCACTCAGACTACTCTGGCTAAAGGGCCAAACTGGCAGTTTATCTTACGTGTTTAATAAGCAGCGAGGCCTTGCTAGCCTTAGTCACAACCCACAACAAACTTGCTTGTTAAAAACCCTTTGAGCACGACGGTACAGACCCTTGAGCACGACGGTACAGACCCTTGAGCACGACGGTACAGACCCTTGAGCATGATGGTACGACCCTTGAACACGACGGTACGACCCCTTGAGCATGATGGTACGACCCTTGAACACGACGGTACAGACCCTTGAGCACGACGGTACAGACCCTTCAGCACGACGGTACAGACCCTTGAGCACGACGGTACAGACCCTTGAGAATGACGGTACAGACCCTTGGGCACGGCGGTACGACCCTCGATCACAGTGGTACGACCCTCGGGTATGCCGGTCTAGCCTCTGACTTGGTCAAAGGCCAGGTCATCATACCCAAGGGTCGTACCGTCGTGCCTAAGGCTCAAATCCTCGTGCTCAAGGATCGTACCGTCGTGCTCAAGGATCGTACCGTCGTGCTCAAGGATCGTACCGTCGTGCCCAAGGCTCAAACCATCGAGCTCAAGGGCTGTACCGTCGTGCGCAAGGATCGTACCGTCATACGTACCCCGTTGTCAAGTGGGTTCACACACACACACTCATCCCTCAATACCAACGAACCGGCAGAGACGTAGAGAGAAAGATAGATGCCTGTTGCCTCCTGCTCCTGTTGGCACATGACGCCGTTGGTGGTGGAGAGAAAATCTGTCTGCATTTGTCAGCCGACGGGACGGGAGTCGTCGCCTGAGCCTGACACCACCACCACCACCACCACCACAACGGCGCCAGGAGCAGACGACGACCACAAGGGCTTTGGCACACCAAGTGGGCGGGGGGTGTGGGGTGCGGGGTGAGAGAGAGGGGGGCGGCGAGGGGAGGGGAGGGGGAGAAATACCTTTGTTGCTTCATACACAGTGGGGGGGATGGGGGGAGGGGAGGGGGGTCTGGCTGGCTGGCTGGCACCGCCCCCCCCCACCATCACGAGATGGCCTGAGTTTGGGGGGGGAGAGAGACTGACTGACTGACTCAGTCAGTGACCCGGCCTGGGACAGGTCCCCCCTGCTGCACCACCAAGCTGACGAAAGTGGCTCGTGAGGTGGGGAGGGAGGAGGGGGAGGGGGTGGGGAGAAGGGAGGGGGAGAAGGGAGAGAGGGGGAGAGGGAGGTGGGGGAGAGAATTCCTCTGCCTCTCTCCCCACACCTCTGTCCACCTCCCCTTCCCTGTTTCTGTATGCGAGTGAGTGTGTGTGTGTGTGTGTGTGTGTGTGTGTGTATGTATATATATATATATATATATTATATTATATATATATATATATGTGCAACAATCATAAGAAATGCAAGGGAAATGTAGGTGTTACTACCATACAACTTGTATGGATTGAAGGAAGGTATATTTCAGTGACTACAGTCCATTTTCTAAATAAGATGTACAATACTGAATATCCCCGGCTGAATATTCTTTTTTGTTGAAGGCTCCAGTCACGGACAAAAGTCCACATTAAGGCCAGGCCTTAACTGAAGTATGAAGAGAATTATTCATTTATATTACTTGATCGCTGTTTCCCGCATCAGTGAGGCAGCGCCAGGAAACAGACGAAGAAAGATTCAAGTTTTTACGACATGTTATCTACAAAGATAACAAATATCATTGGTGTTAATACTGATCCCTATAGGATTCCACTCATTACAGCAAAACAATTGGATGAGAGCAAAATGTAACTGGTAGAACTTGGAAAAAGGTGAACAGGCATTAATATGAAGAGATAAAATGGAATATTATTAATTGAACAAGAAGAGACTGCATGATGATGGGAAGACATCATAAGAAATGTAGATAGCGTAAATATAACTGGATCTAGAGTAATCTTTATCCTGAAATATGAACTAAATCTGCAAGTCAGTTCTGTATGGCAACAGACAAACACATGGACGGATGATCCGAGAGATGCATGAAATGTGCATTATAACAAACTCACAGAGAAGAAACAAATTATGTACCTGATGTTCAGGCAGCCAGAACTTCCCAAACCATTTCTGCAACTTTCTGTTTTTCATCCAAATGTCACTGCTGAAGAGATCCTTTTCTGCTTCACTGAATTCTTGGACTGAGTTTGTCTGGGCAATTCTTCTCAAATATGAAAGAGCTTCCTCTTTTACTGCAGTGACACCATTATCAGTGTTCAAGGCCCATCTTTCCCAAGCTTGTTCACGCTGATAATCACAGAGGAGAACAGTCACATCTTCAAATGTCTGTTCAATTGCAGTTACCTCTACATCAGCTAAATCAGACATGAATAAGAAAGGTTTCCATTTTGGATTCCATAACCTAAAAATGCCAAGGGCCTCTTTCACAGCTGCTGCAGTTTCACTCTGAACTATAAAAGATCCAGCAACTTGGAAATCTATGCTAGTTTTAACAACTAGGAAAAACAGAGGTAGAGAATTTTCTGATGTCTTATAGGTGCCATCTAATAAACAGAGATCCTGGCCATACCATTCTAATAACTGACGTTGCCATTTGGTCTGATGTACAACTAATAACTGCTGTCCACAATTAGGCGAGTGAAATGAACTCTCATCTTTCACATCTGCATAAGGTCGGAAGAAAAATTTGTCCTCTGGCTGACTCTGTTGCCATTCTTGAATTTTGGCTTCTACATACTCTTGGTCTGACTGAGAGATTTTCAGTTTAATTGAGGCTAAGTTTATACAATTCTGAATGTCAGATTTTTTTGGATAAAAATGTCGATTGCTCTTTGATGGCATCTCTTTCCCTGCAAACAACTCTGCTTGTACGAACTGACAAAGAATTGATTTAAGTGTTTTGACATCTGTTATTCCATCAGCGACTAATTCATGAATCTTCTTTTTAAGTCGAGAATCAATTGGATGCTTCAACCCACGAACCTCTTCAAGAGAATGATTTTTATGGTCTGATATATATGGAAAGTGTACGTATGTCCTTTTTTCTCCACAAACATTTCCGCTTTTCAAGGCATTCTGAACTCTGGCAGAGGACTTTCTTCTATAATATTCAGTATTAGAAATTATTCTGAAATCTGGAAATTTTACAATCTCTCGCAAATAAATCTGTGCAGGGCAGTCTTGCTTTTTGGTTGCTTGAATCCGGTGATAACGCTTCCTGAATATATTATCACCTTTCATTTGAGCCTCCTTGTACCTCCGTTTGTGATTCAAATTGCGGTCAACTCCATACTGACAATCATATATGCGGCTTCCAAGAACGATGTATGGGATACCATCAAAATCCAACTGACACTTTTTGACCCTACTATTTTCACCATCATTCCAAAAAATCTTGTGTGCCCCAGGCTTGATTTCTGAAAACAAAAAAGTAAGTAGTAGTTGAAGGTGCATATATAATAGATATAGTAATCACACACAGATATAAACACAAGGATCATACCTGTTTAGAAAAAAAAAAAAGAGAGAGAGAGAAATAATACAACTATTATTGAAGTGGGAGATTCAGTAAATGAAATTAAAGAAAATAAAGGAACACTAAAACATGACTGAGATGAAAGAGAGCTTGTAAAGACTATCTTGAGAATGGAGAATAACATACACATATTAATAGTAGTATATTATACCTGACCTAACGGTGATGAAATATAAGTAAAATAATCTTATGAAATCCTATTACGTTCTACAACTAATATGGTTGCAAGATAATTTAGTAGTTTAGTTCCAAATGGCTATTAACTTTGGTATTATTCTGCAATGTGTAGCGTTTAGAAACTAAAGTAACAGTTGTGGAGCATGAATGATTAATATTTTGTTGGATACAAAATGAGGCACTTGCAGTATATTAGGGCTTTGTCCTCCTCTCTAGTGTTCTTCCTCCATTTTATGTCATTTTCTTTTATCAACATGTTATGAAAATGTTCTGTAATGAAAAAGTAAATAATAGGTGTACAAATCAAGTGAACTTATGACAACCTCAAGAATCTTCCTAGTACTCAGAATCCATATCAAAATTCAGTATTCCAGTCAAAACATACCAGTCACATCCATAACTAAAGTGTGTCAACGTGACATTAGATGTCAACAAAGCAAGTTGCCGTAAGATCTCCATTAACCGACATATACAAAATTGGTATGCTTTTATAATCATTCAGCTACTAGGGGATATTAAATGAGGTTTATATTGGTTCTGTTGATATTTTATAGGTATACTGCTTACTTGTACATTACCCCATATTTTCTTTTAGATACATACCCCTTTTGCCCTATTTAAAATTATCTAATGAAATATCATGCTACAAGTCATGCTCCAAAACTTATTCAACTTTGTAGACGTTATACTAGTCCTAGACAACAAAGTCACTGAATATTTAAAGCTAAAAGCAATGGAAAGCTAAACTAATAGATAACCAGTGACAAGACTTTAGTTAATTAAAACAAATGATGCTTATATTCTCAATTTCAACCAGAACTATTATTGCAAAGGTGACTGTAAACTTTGACAAATACATACCTGGATGCACTGACTCCTTTATGTGGCTCCAAGCCTGGCAGAAATATGTACCCGTCTCTCTCTGAAATGACTGAATTTCTTGTAATGCTTTTTCATAGTTGTAAAAATAACCAAAAGCGTCTGTAATCTTTACATCAAAAGCAATGCTTGCCATATTTCTTCTTCAAGTTTACGTATATTGTTCATACGAAGCTTTCTCACTCACAACTACTGCAAATGACTTGTAGCTTTCTCACTCATGACTACACAGGATATGTAGCTTTTCAGCTTATGACCACTGCTGCCATCCACCAACTAGTAGCTTCTGTACTCATGAACTCCACCTCACACGATACTAAGCTTCCAAGCTCATAACAACTGCTGCACACGACTTGTAACTTGCCCATTCAAGATCAACGCTGCATAAAACTTGTAGCTTCTCAGTTCACGACCACTACTACATCCGACTTGTGGGTTCTCTATTCATGACATCTGCGGCACACGACTTGTAGCTTCCATGTTCACGACCACTGCTGCACACGACTTGTAGCTTTCCATGACCATTGCAGTACACAACTTGTAGCTCTCCCGTTCCACACCACTGCTGCAGACGACTTGTAGCTTCCCTGTTCACGACCACTGCCGCACAAAAGTTGTAGCTTCTCTGTTCATAACCACTGCTGCACGTAACTTGTATCTTCCTTGTTCAAGAGTCACCATAGCTGCACGCAACTTGTAGCTTCCCTGTTCAAAACCATAGCTGCACACAACTTATAGCATTCCTATACACAACCACCGCTGCACACGATTTGTGTATTCCCTGCTCACGACCACTGCTGCACCGGACTTGTGGCTTTACCGTTCATGACCACTTCTGCACACGACTTGCAGCTTCTCCGCTCACAATCACAGCTGTACAATTCTTACAGTCTTAGCAACCACAACAGAAGACTTTGTTTATAAGTTAAGGTGTTTATCAGTTGTTCCCCAGCATCACAGGGAGATGACGTCATCAATAATGAATTTCTCAATTTCTTAAGATTTAGAAAATGTTAACAGTTTCCTCAGCTGTTCTTTCAGTTTCTCTTTAGAAAGTACCTTGAACATTTTTATCACTGCATAACTCTTCTGCAACTGTTTCTACTTTAAATTTATCACATTTGAATTTCTTAAAAAAAAATGTACATTCTCAAATCCATAAGTGAAATAAATCATGACACGGCAATAAGCACATTCGGAAAATATTGTAAATGTATTAATATTTTTTATTTTCACAGAATTAGACTGCAACATACTTGATTTCATATAACAAACAGTTGCCACATAAAAGCGTTCAAGATATATTTGAGAAAGTTGGAGGGCATATAAGAGGTGGATTCTGAAGAGATAAAGTATGTCAAAAAGATCTATAGATTTTCTTAACAACGTCCTGGTAATAAAATATCATACACAGATATTACTGAAATACAATCTGATGCCTCATGTGCACGCTAAAAGTCTTCCAAGGAAATCAGACATTTACGCAAAACAGATCCAGATAAAATGGCCTATTACGCTCAAAGCCACCCATGGGCTGATCTTTGCCAGTAATGACACCCAAAGAGCAACACATCCGACCTATGTATCGTTAATGGCAATCTAACACAAACCCGACCTGTGCCAGTTATGGCACCCCGATCCCACACACACACACACACCCCTACTGTGACAGTATTGGCACACCTAAAACCGGGCTATCATTGACTCAGGCCCGTCTCAAACTCAGAAATGGTGAATCTTCACACATACAATATATATATATATATATATATATATATATATATATATATATATATATATATATATCTTCCAGTTGATATATAAATATAT
>JAYMFT010197869.1:0-11736 GCA_038088735.1 Panulirus argus
ATAGCGTTAATGGGATGGCCTTGATTAGGGCCTTAGCTGCCCGTGCCGTCTCAGCTAACATTAAGAAAAAAAAAGAAAAAAAATGCTCAGGAAGATGCAGTGATTTGTGAAATGAATAGTGAATTAAGTACGTATCATTTATGAGTTGTCATATGTTATCCATATTATGTCTATAATATATCAGCTTCTTAAGAAGTACGGGAGAGAAATTTTACAGCTAGACCCCTCACAAGTTGAGGGGCGCCACCTCCTGATTTCTGACGAAACTTAAGATTGATAGAAAAAGATCTCCTTATTCATGAATACTGTTTGGCCATTTTTGCGCGCTACGAATATCGATCATTCATTTTGCAAGAGATCTGTTGTATCTTACTACTTTAACTCCATTCTCAGTTTAGTGGGGGGTACAGCAGCATATGCAACAAATATGGTAAAAGTGAATATTGCACCAGTTAGGTTATTAAGTTCGCTACGTAGTGTACATACATTCATATATCCCATTGTAATGCCTTCTTTATCCATATATTTTTTTTTTCCTACCTTTTACAGCTTTTCTTGATTTGTCTATTTTTGTTAACAATTTAGTATCTTCGTCCATGCTGTGAAAAATTTGATATAGGCCTTAGCAATTACATACTAGTGTCAGTAGCTTAGTATTACTTAGTCATGGAATTATGTTGGAAATTCAGTGTGAGAAACGTTCTTTTTTTATTTTTTTGTTGGGACAGTGAATTCATTGTTCACTCTTACGCGTTCTGCAAAAGAGGATGCGCCGTGCACAAGAGGTCAAGAGGGAGAGCAAAAGATTAATTTTGCTATTATTTACGACACATTGCGTTTGTGGCCACACGCACGCATAAACACACACACACACACAAACACACTTACTGACCGTAGTCAAAACGGTTAAATGATAGTGAAGAAAATTCAAGGCATGGGGTCCCCCACCACGAGTGTAGAACTCCCTCCCCATACCGTTGAAAATTAGGTAATGACACAGAAAAAGTCCAGTCCTTATGTTGGTATCAGTACTCGTCATAGCATGAGTGTGAAAAATGTAGCTGTTATGGTAGAGAGGAAATATGTGGGTAGTTTTCTCGGAAAATTGCAGAGGAAAATATTGCTGTACTTTACGATTCTGCTGCATAGTAGTAGGACTTTTTATTGGTGTGCATAATCGTATTAAGAGTTTTCAGTTAATGGCGTCGCTTGAATTGTCAATAACCAGCGGAACGGCTTTCGAGTTTTGTTGGCAACAGTAATCGGGTTATGAGAAGTCGTCAAGGATCATAGTATGTTGAAAGCATTATATTCCCCTGTGTAAATTTGGTGGATGAAATAATGATACCGTACTTGCTTTTAGCACAAATAACGAAACGCATGTTATCGTTGAGCGGATGGCCGGACAAATACCAAACTGAATTAACCGTAGAAACTTTTAAGGTTCGTAAACCGTAACTCACTAACAACAGTATGTTTTCGTGTATACGTCTGCACCTCAGAAAAGCTTGCTGCCTATCGACTGTCAAATAATTTACACTTTACATAATCAGACCGATGTACAGAAAGTACGATTCACAATAGTCAGCAACGGTGATGACCCTTATTCAATTCGCGGTGGAGCCACACCGGCTCCTTAACTGTGTCAGGTGCTCTTCCTTCACCCTTCTGACCCTGACATGTATCTAATCATGAGACCAGATGTCTATTTGAGTAAATGCAGCTGTTGGCGGTAAAGGAGAACTGTGTCTTGTCTCGTACGTTTATATCAAAGTTTAACAATCTGTTCCGGTAATTTGCGTGTTGAGTTGAGGTCATCAAAACGGGACGGTGGACGAGCATAAAAAATGAAATGAAAATCTTGGTCCTCAGTCTGAGAGTGGTGTCTTCTGCAATGAGCAAACGTAGTCATCACTTACTCGAGACAGAACTGGGAGAAAACGATTGTCGGTTGATTACAGGTTACTGGTACTTGAAGGAGAGATAATAGTTTGCCGGTCACGACTACACTGTAATGCAGGGAGGATATGGTGGTTAGGGCTGAGGGCTATACATGCAGTGAGGACGAGTATGGTCTTAGAATTATGTGAAACATGTTGAAGTAGTTTCCTTTTTTTCCCCGACATTGACAGCATTACCGACCGTGGCAGTAGATAGGCTCAAAGCCCAAACAACCAACGAATCCACCTGTACTGACTCTTTGAGGAACTACTCATTTAAGTCGAAAATAAATCCTGGTATACTTCTTTCATGTATGTTATGTCAGACATGCTCTTAGGCAGAAAGTTGTACTCATGTACCTGATATCTCGTGCGGTAACAGGTCTGACTTTGGGTTGGAAGAGGACAATGTTCTTTATATTTTAGATAGTTACTGCATATACCTATTTTCAGTTCTTATCTTCCAAAGAGATCTACACTTAGTGTCAGTCTCGTGGCCGCATAGTGTGAAGGTTGGCCACCACCACTATGCCTGACATCCTCGGCTGTTGCCACACCTCCGCTATGTTAACATCGTGAGGGGAAAATATTCACATCTTTTCTTGGTCAGTCGCAACACTGCAGGTGGGACGGAAGACAACTGGGATCAGTTATGCATCAGAACAGGATCTGATGAATCATGTACTGAGGTGTGTGGCGAACTGCCTCCAGATTTGGTATTCGTATAACGAAAACTTCGGCGATACTATTTCAAACTCGAACTCAGGTTTTTGAGTACACATACACGGACAACACACAGACATGGTCACGGGCGTATGCAACACACAGACGGAAACGTGTACCAAAAATGATTCGAATCAATTTAGATTTCGCCCTAGCACATCATGGGGAAATGGCACATACTTAACATGTTGGAATCTCGGCAGCGTAAGAGAATTCGGTTATGTGCAAGAATGGGCCACGGTGACAGCCGCAGACACTATCACTCCGCCACATCTGTACAATTTAATTGATATTTGGTCGACCAACAGTGATAAGGGCGATGTACAATCAGCGAGGAGTGCGTTAATGTGAAGCCCCATAATAATTGTATTCTCCTCGCATGTATTGCAAAAGATGCATGACGATATTATACACAGGTGAAATTCATTAATGATAATAAGCATGGTAAACGCCACAGTTCCCCAGACAGATGGTGATTTACCGGTGAAATGCACTGTCGCGGGAGCATAACGGCCACCGCCGGCAAATGAAGGCGAGCGAGACCTGTAAATACTGAGGGGAATGTTCGGCCAAGACGTTCGAGTACACCAGCCAGCTTGCGTGTCCTCCCCGTGGAGAGTGTTTGGCAGTCACTTTGAAATTTTGGTTCTAGGATATTTTGAAGGAGGGGAGAAAAATGTTTTTTCTGATATTCTGGACGAATGTAATATTTATTTTTTTTCTGTTTCATCGACGTGCGAAAGAAAGAAACGATCAAAATTTGTATTTCTGTTTTGTGGACTGTTTATTATTAGCGAACACGAAATGTGTGTTTCTTTTTTGATAATAATGACTACCGCAAGGGCTCCACTGCAAGCTGTGTAAAATGATAATGGGTCATTAGAACTCCGCTCTAATCTTCACCGTGGTCTGAAAAAAGAACACATTAATTTTTTCCTTTTTTCAATTACTAGATTTTTTTCTTTTTTTTTTTTGTTCCGTAACATTCTTACTTGTTTATCCGGTGGTGATGAACTGGATTTATATTCACTAGCTGTACAGAGACAGAAGGTATAATCACGACTGCCACCACCATCACCACCTTTACATTTACCAACAGTCGTTTCCAACACCACAACCACTATCGCCACCACTACTGCCACCACCGCCAAATAGAATCACCACATTATCACTTTCACCATCGTTGCAGCCACAGTGTTGCCGGTCACAGCCACTACCAACACCTATACCGCAGCCAACACCGTTGTGCCACTACCACCACAACCACCATCATCACTTTACCGGTACCAATAAAATAAACCAACACTACCACCGTATGAATTCTTTAGATACCTCAGAAGTAAGAAAAAAGATCAAGGATTATATTGGCCCATTATCAAATGATAATGGCACCTTCTTTATCGACAATAAGGAAAATACTTCCGTTCTAAACAAGTGTTTCTGCTCAGTTTTTACCAACGTAAAAAACTTCTAATATAACATTAGTACAAAATGTACTTCTGGGTACCAAAAATGGATGATTTAGTTAGAGAAATGTTAAGTGACATATCAGTTGGTCCAGACGATATTTCCCCAGCATTACTGAATAATGTTAGCCGACATATAGCTTTTCCGATTACTAAAATGTTCAACGGATCACTGCAAGTAGAGAAAAAAAGATAAATACTGCAATCTTACTAATATAACCTCAAATTTCAAAGTTCGTTCCATCAACTTTACTTCGGTTCTAGGAAAACTTATAGAGACAATAATGGGACAAAATCGTTAATTTCTTAGATTTTAAACGTAACCGATCAACATGGATTTAAAAAAAAAAAAAAATTATGGATATATATATATATATATATATATATATATATATATATGTGTATATATATATCCAGTTACCAAATCGCGACCGACTCAACAATGAATTTCTCCACATCCTTCAATTCTGCTCTTCTTACTCGATCTGCATCTCGTCTCGACGCAACTTTCTCAATAAACTCAGACTTGGACAGGATATCTCAGTGGGGTAGACGAAATCTTGTAAAGTTTAATGCCTCCAAGACCCAGTTTCTACTCATCTCGAATGAAAATTCTTCGCAGTTTTCCTCTTTCCTTTGACGGTTCTGTAATTCCACCTCTTGACCCAATGAATATACTTGGTATTATTGTAATAACCACTTTATCTTGGAAACCCCACATTATGGAAATAGCTAATGCCTCCAAGAAACTGTGAGTCCTGTTTTGATGTCGAAATTTTATTTCTTCCGAGCAGTTGCTCTGTTTATACAAATAACTGATCCGTCCTTGTATGGAGTAATGCTCTCACATCTGAAGTGGTTCTAGCTCTGCATCCTTACTTGACCGAGTTAGTTGAATGTGGTCTGACCTATAAACTCGCCCAGGCTAACTTGAAGATTTGACCTGCTTGCCCTACGCAGCAATGTTTGTTCACTTTCCCTCTTCTATAGGTATTACTTCGCTTTTTTTGCTTCTGTGCTCTAACCACCAGCTAGAACACGCAGTACTCGGCAAGCTGCTGCATAACATGAATACTGTATCGCCGCTAGCAACTCAAGGGTGGACCTCTTTTGAACTACTTCTTTCCCTACACCTCGAAGCTTTGGAAGTCTCTACCTTCCCATGTCTTTCCCAATAACTATGACCTGGCACATTTTAAAAGAAAGGTTTTTACTTCTTGCAAATTTCGTAAATACTTTCCTTTGTCTTTTTTCTTTCCCTTTCATTAACTTCTATATATTTCAGTTAAGACCCAGTCTTTTTATTTGTCTTTTGTCCGTGAATGGAGCCTCCAACTTGAAAAAAAGATATATATATATATATATATGGCGTGTTACGTTTGTGAGGTGGGGGTTGGTGGTGACGGTGGGAGGCTCTGTGACGCGAGTGAGTTACGCGAGGTCTACGTTGGAGCGCTCACTGGAGAGGGATATACTTGGGTATACATGGGAAGGGGAGGCAACAGGAGATCTGATGTTGGTCTTCGACAAGATTATGTGTTATAGGATTGGAAAGCAGAAGGTACCTCCCCACCCACCTCTTTCTCCAACTAAACTGTCAGCAGATAGAGGAAACTGGGAATAAAGCATTATATAGTATGGGGGGTGGGGGAAGTATACTGCCGTGGATATTCTATGGTAAAGTGGGGACGAGAAAAAGTTACCCACTCCAAACTGGAGAAGGCCTCACTGTTTCCGGAGTCTGAGATAAGAAAAAAGTACAAGCTACAGTAATTCCTGAAGCAGAACTGTTAACTGATAACAGTTATCACTAGAGCGTATGTCTCTAGACTTGAGAGTAATGATGGTCCTGGCATCTATTACAACAGGTATTGGATTATTGTGCTGTTGTGCAACTCCGTTCTACAAACACCCGTGTCAGCTTGTAATGCTGATGGTGTCCTCTCCCCCCCGGAACCTTTGTCCTCTCCCTCTTCACACCCAGGACTCTCCCTACCCTATCCTCTCTCCCTCTCCTCCTCCTCCTCCTCTTCCTTCTCCTCCTCCTTTCACCACCTCTCCCCTCTCACTTAAACCAGCCACTTTATCTTATTACGGACGGATCATCTGACATCTCCTCACGCAGGAAGCGACCCCTCTCAGCGGCTTTCCTCTCTCTCTCTCTCTCTCTCTCTCTCTCTCTCTCTCTCTCTCTCTTTCCCTCTTTCTCTCTCCCGTCTGCTGAGTACGAGTCTAATCGCCTCTCTTCTCTTTGAACCTTAGTACCCACAGAATCATCTCGTCCTTAAAATAAAACCTGTAGGCAATCTCTCTCTCTGTACTTTACACCTGCATCACTCCTGCACATCACTTATATCTACATAGCTATAAGGAGTTCCCACTCAAGGACGTCTTCCAAGTCTTGAGAGCAGTCCCCACTAGTCCCCATACCCTTCCAAATCCAGCAGTTCCCACCTTACCCCTCTCCGTGAACCAGTCCTACTTACCCATTCACTTGCCCACTTACACATTCACCTACGCACTTACCATGGACTGACACGCGCCTCCCACTTCTTCGTCCTCCTCCCGTGTATCCACACCGCCTCTGCTCCTGCTCCTCTTCTTCTTCCGTACTCCCATAGGCCATCATCCCTCCTGACCGTACGCCAGTGAGGACAGGTGACCGTGGCGGGTCCCTATACATCACGCGGGCTCTTCAGCTTCCTCCAGCCGCAGCACCTTATCCTCCCCTCACGACACCGGACTTATGCTGCTGCTGCTGCTGCAGCCCTCAGTCCTGACACTTGGCCATCTTCAGGTGGGTCACCTCTCTCTCTCTCTCTCTCTCTCTCTCTCTCTCTCTCTCCCCACACACACACACATACACACCCACCGGCACTACGCTCCTCCTCACTCTCACCAATTTCGACCTTTCCTTTTTTTTTTTTTTGTCCCCTCTCCCACGCGTGTCCTCCCCCTCGAACAGTGACTGTGGACGGTTGTTTAACACTGCCCTGAAATAAATACTTGAATCGCCACTTACGCCGAGTGCGTCAGATCGTTAAACCCCTTATGGGGAGGAAATAGGAATGGTGGAGAGGAGAGTTATGGACGCGCAAGTTATGCAGAAAACTTCTTTCCAATCCAGTATTTCGGCAAGGATATTCTCTCTTTGTCTCTTCTCACTTACCTATCATCTGTCAGCCATCCTTTATTTCTGTCTTTATTACTCATCTGTCTCTCTGAGTTTTGGCTTAACTGTCTGTCTGTTTATCTGCCTGTCTCTCGGTCTGTCTGTCTGTTTGTATGTGTTCCTGTCTATTTATTTGTCTGTCTACCATCAAGCAGTTCATCTGTCTCTCTGCTAATCAATCAACCTTCTTCCCTCTTTGTCTTTCTGAATGTTTCTCTGCAAGGATATATGTGTCAGTAGCAGAGGGAACAAGGAGAACGTGGAGACCAAATTGGAGGTGGAGGGATGGAGTGAAAAAGATTTTGAGCGATCAGGGCCTGATCATGCAGGAAGGTGAAAGGCGTGCGTGGGATAGAGTGAATTGGAACTATGTGGTATACTGGGGTCGACGTGCTGTCAGTGGTCTGAAGTAGGGCATGTAAAGCGTCTGGGGTAAACCACGGAAAGGTCTGCGGGGCCTGGACGTGGATAGAGAGCTGTGGTCTCGTTGCATTACACGTGACAGAGAATGTATGCAAGCGGATGTGGCCTTGTTACGTCTGTTCCTCGCGCTACCATGCTGACGCGGGAAATGGCGATCAAGTATAGATGAATGTATCCTACAAGCTGAGGAGAAGTAGAAGAAAACGGAAAATGCCGATTCCCTCGATCGGTGACGGTCAAAGGAGGAAATATCGGAAGCGGAGCAATCTCCTAGGCATCGGGTCTTTTCAAAAGACGTCGTTTCACGTTTTCCGAGTGGAAGGTCAGAGTGTAGCAAGGCTCCTGTCGCTGGGGGTCCTTCCTGCTGAAGGTACCCAGGTTGTCTCGCTCGGCGTGACTTTCTGCCTCTGCGTTTAGCGCACTCCGCGCCTCACCCATGTGGGTGAGGGAGGGGTTCGTGGTTGCTGCTTGAAGGGGGATGTCGTGGGACTTTTCATCGACATGTCATTTGAGTGGACTTGCGGCAGAGAGCTGGGTTTAAGAACTCTCTATCGTGGGGCTTTCTGCGTTTTTTTTTTTTTTTCTTTCGTGCTCCAGGAGAAGATTCAGCTACAGAGAGAGACTGTAATCCCCTTATGGGTGGAGAGAGAGAGAGAAGAGAGAGAGAGAGAGAGAGAGAGAGAGAGAGAGAGAGAGAGAGAGAGAGAACTAGTGGCTTGTTTGACCAGTGGTCATCAGGAGAGGCAGTTATAAAACTGGCAACCTCGGAGCTTGTCTCTCCTCTGCACTGCTGAAGGTAAACAAGACTTAGAGTGTGTGTGTGTGTGTGTGTGTGTCAAGTTCACGGATTAACCTGAGAGATGTGAATGAAGCGAACTTCCACTGGATAACTTTTACGGAACGGTTTCCAAAAGGGGGGGAGGGCGATATGTTGTTTTGGGGGCCCAGGGAGTTCAGAAAGTTAGCTGTGTTCCGAAAACTGTGGTCTGGGCTCGTTCGAGAGCCACACTGGGGACTGAAGATGGTGTTACGTGATAGCGTGAAGGTGTGGGGAAGAAAAGGGAGGTAGGAAGAAGATGAAAGAAGGGCGGAAGAGGTCATAAATAGCAAGAAAAGTAGGAAATAGGAATCAAAATGTCTTAGGAATATACACAATAAGTGTTCGGTGTCTTTTTTTATAGTAGTTGCATCGTTGGCATGAAGGGTTTTGGGGCATGTGTGTGTGTGTGTGTGTGTTGTGTGTGTGTGTATTCACCTGGTCGAGAATGGCGGTAAAGATAACAGCTTCCAAACGGACGTAAGAAGCAGATCCAACAAGCCAGCGAGGCCAATCAGGGAACAATTGGTCGAGGCGTCTGGCGGGGTGACCGACGTCTGCCTTATACACACACACACACACACACACACACATACAAAGGAAAAAAAGAAAGCACTCCTCTCTGAGAACTTTATGAGTCTGTTTTGGAGAAGAACTCTTAAGATGTTGCTCAAAATACCCTCTCCCAGAGTCCCCTCTCGTGTCATCTCCTCTCCCTCCTGAGTTGGGTCTTCGAAAGCACCCAGAAGCCCCTGAGCTTACCTCTTCCCTCCTCTAGCATACCACTGCCTTAATCCTCAGAGACGGTTTTTCCCGTCCGTTTCCTGACTCGGGAAATTCCAAATGCTCCTCATCGTCAAGTGTCCCCCTGGGTCCCCTTCAACTTTCATCGGAACACGGCAGATTATCTTGCGGTCTGGATGCCTTGTTGTGAACAGTACCGAATATGCTAGTGAGATGAGGCGGCAGAGGGCAAGAAGAGCGGTTGAAATGTGATTTGCGCGGAGAGGAAGAGAGAAAATTAATCAGTTAAAGGAAAATTAAACTTTCGAATGCGAGAGAGAAAGTCTCTCGATTAACACTGGACACGACTGTTTGCGTAGCTGAGGCAGACGAAACCACACGTCACTCACGACATATGATCTCTAAGTATCGCTTCACTCTGTTTAGTGAGTCTACGATTATTCTAAAGTGACTTTAATGATACAGAAAACGAGGAAAGATAGAGACTCGCGTGTCCAGCAGCCAGAGACCGGAGTGTGAAGTATTCATACGGTGCTTAACGCGATGCAGTAGGACGTAAGTGTGTCGTGAAAGATCTTGGCGTGAGATATGTACATTTTCATGCAGTTAAGAGTTTCTTGTTATAAGATTATGATCCGCACGGCGTCGGAGAAGGACTGTATATATAGCCAGTTATAAAAGTAGATTACACTAAAGATATATATATATATATATATATATATATATATATATACATACACTGACTTTTCTTGCCCTAGGAACCTCTTTCCTGGAGAGATCGCAGCGCCCAGGAAGCTGGCCACGTACTTATTAATCTCATGACAAACGGCAATTTCGATCGACAGAGCGTCTCTCTCACTGAAGCTGCAGCAACGTGCTCAGCCACCTGCTGGGTTTACGGTCCGATGACCTAAAGAGATTACGCCACAGTCATTCCACGTGTAATCCCCGAAACCACCAATATGCGCTCGTAGGGTCGAGGTAAGCCAACTAGTTTACTAAAGGCCTGGACGCGCGGCTCGCTTCTGGCTGCTGTTTCCCCTCTCAGACTTTGTGTGGCGCACATGCGCACGAGGAGTGACGGGTATGATACCTGCTTCTTCCCCTGAATAGCGAAGTTGTGGAATTCTCTGTGAAATTATCATCCTTCTTTCGTCTTTTTCCTCTGTGTATAAGTTTTCTAGCTTCAGGAGTCAGATATAGAGATGAATGAGGAACTCAAATTTAGTTTCTTGTATATCCGCAAGTACCATGCGGGCTGCTGAAATGGTTCGGGGATATGGAGAGGATGAGTAAGGAGAGGTTGACGATGAGGATACGTATATGTGTCAGAAGTGGGGAGACATGAAGGAGTGGAGACCAAATTGGAGACAGATGGTTGGAGTGAAATATATTCTTAAGTGCCCGGGCTATCATTGAGGAGAGTAGAAGTTGTGCACGAGATAGAGTGCATCGGAGCAAAGTGGTATACACGGGGCGACGTACTGTCAATGGACTGAAATATGGAGCGGTTGGGAGAATCCACGGAAAGGTCTGTGGGGCCCGATTGTGGCTAAAGGGGGCCATGGTTTCGGTGCATTATACACGACAGCTATAAGGTGGTTGCGAGTGAATGCGGCCTTTCTCTGTCTGTTCCTGGCTCTGCCTCGGTAACTCAGGAAACGGAGAACAAGTTTACAGGAAGGGAAAAAAATGTACGCATCAGTTTGTTCGAGAATATTAGCAACTCAGTCAGTAGCCATCCTGGCGCGTGCCTTTCCACATCACATATTGGTTTTTTATCCCGGACAACTTTGAGTGATTCCTTCCACTTTAAATGGAAATTTTCAATGCATATCTGATGGTGAATGATTATAGAACAATTTCCAGTTGTTACACTGCAGTGCAGTGAAATATTTATGGACAAATGGGCCATCACAGTGAAGGTATAAAAAAATAAAGAATTACAAATTTACCATTTCATTGATTTTGCGTTTACCAGCTATTCTTTTTTTTTTCTATCAATTATCCATGTGCTTTTATTCATCAGTTACTTGTTTATGTATTTATGTATATCGTTGAAATTTCCGGAGGATTCGGGATTTACTGCGTTTTGCATATTTCATGTGAAAAAGATGTCCTTGGAGGTCTGTGGTTTAGATTATGATTGACTGGAGAGGAGAGTCTGACGATTCGTATATATATATATATATATATATATATATATATATATATACGGTTATAATTATCATTATTATCATCGTTATGATAATACTAATTACTACAACAGTTATCTTATAATTACTACAGTTATTGTACTTATTGCAGTTATTTTCATTATCATTATTACAAATGTTTTAGTCATTGTTGTTATTACTGTACAACCCACTTCACTTAGGTGCAAGAAAGTGACACACAGCTTTTGATTGAGAAAGTCCTATTCGGTACTGTTGTATTACCCTACAATCTTGC
>JAYMFT010197880.1:0-11735 GCA_038088735.1 Panulirus argus
AAATAATATTGATGTTGTGTTGAAGGAATATCCTAACTTCCTTAGACTTTAGTAAGCCCCTTTGTTATATTTATATGTACTCGTGACACTTGCCAGATGCTTCTGGTATTATTAGTGACAGCACTAGGATCCCTATTCCTCTCTTTCAAGGAATAAAGTATTGAAACTGAAAATGAAAATGTTTATGGTAATTAGTAATTTGAGACCGTTTTTGGTTGTATGTTTTGTAAATGATTACATGAATAAACATATATACAAACAGCTTTCAATCAGCCACATATTAATGTTTATGGTAATTATTAATTTGTGATGCTGTTTTCGGTTTTACATGTTTGTAACTGCTTTTGGTTGTAAACAATTGCTCTATAATATTATGTCCATCAACTTGTAACTCTTAAAACCAACATCACCATTATAGCATGTTAATGTTACTGATAATTATCATTTTGTGATGCTGTATATGATCTTACATCTTTTACATTCTTTTGTTCATAAATAATTATAAATATTCTGTACATCAGACATTGAATCTAATACAAACATCACAGTCACCAATGCTTCAAGTCTGATAACATGCATGCTACTGCTAGTGTGTAAATGTTTACAGTACTTACTGGTTTGTGAACATGGCAGCAAAGGGAACCATGAGTGGGTGAGGGAGTGAAGGTTTTGGGAGCACTGAAGAATATGTGGAGAGAAGTTATTATCTGGAAAGGCAAAATTGGGTATGTTTGACAATACATTAGTCCCAGTGTCCCAATGATTTTGTATGGATGCGAGGCATGGGCTATACATAACGATGTGCGGAGTAGAGTAAATGTGTTGGAAGTGAAATGTCTGAGGACAGTAAGTGATGTGAGGTGATTTGATTGGATAAGTAATAAAAAATTAAGATAAGAAGAGTGTGGTTGAGAGAGCTGAAGAGGATGTGCTGGAATGGTTTAGACAGAGAAGATATAGGTGTCAGAAGTTGAGAAGACAAGGAAAAGGGGAGAACAAATTGTAGATGGAAGAATGGAATGAAAAAGATTCTGAGTGACTGGGACTTCAAAATGCAGAAGGGGTGAAAGGCATGCACAGGGTAGAGTGAATTGGAACATGTGCTATACAGGGGGCATCATGCTTTCGATGTACTGAAGATGCCAGAGGAAACCATGGAAAGGTCTGTGGGGCCTGGTTGTGGATGTCTGCGAATGCGGCCTTTCTTCGTCCGTTCCTGTTGCTATCCTGCTTTTGCAGGATATGGCAGACAAGTTGGCATTGCTCCAAATTGGCACTGGAGAAGTCAGTGATGATTTTTCTGCATAAACAACGGTTTACAAAGTAAGAGAGAAAAAAAAAACAGAAAAGGAAATAGTGATGTGTTGTCTACTGTCATGTTTGAAAAAAGGATTGCCAGCAACTCACATGTGGTTGAAGCAAGGGAAAAAAAAGACAGCACTCTGGGCCAGAAAGGGGGTACATAACAAATGCCATAATGCTGACTGTGTTCACTGCAGCCACTATCCCTCCTGAGACCCAGATGATAGTACCTTGCTGGTCGGTGGTTGCCTTCCACCTACTACTAACTACCACTACACAATACCAGCAGCATTAGTTGCTACCTGATATCAACAATACCATCAACAGCAACAACCAACAAAGCTTCTAGTTGCTTTCCTCCCACCCCATGTATTCATAAGACCTTCCACAAGGGATTTCCATCAAACCTATGATGTACATTCTCTAGACTTATAAATGCCACATAAAAATCATCCTGTTTCTCAGAGTATGTATTTTTTACACACATTCTTTAAAACAAATGCATTATATTTCACTTGTCCCCAATCTGATATTCTGTACATGCCTTGACTCTCTCAATCACCACTTTCCCATACAACTCACCAGGTACATACAACAGACTTATAAATCTGTTATTCAAACACTCACCTTTGTCCCACTTGCCTTTATATTGTGGCAATATACGTGCATTCCACCAATCCTCAGGCATCTCACTTTGATCCATACATACAATGAAAATCCTTGTTAACTTACCAGCAACACAGTCACCACCAGCTCAAAGGCTCAGGCTAGAGCACCTATATGTATGTGGATGTAACCAAGTTAAGTAGAGAGGAGAGATAGATAGTATGTCTGAGGGAAAGAAACATGGATGTTCTGACTCCAAGTGAAACAAAGCTCAAGGGTAAGGAGGAAGAATTGTTTGGAGATGTCTTAGGAGTAAAGTCAGGGGTAGTTTGTTTTTCTCCTGCTGCTTTCTCATAATCACTTGCTTTTCTTTCTTGCAAATGATGTCCATACATTTCACTTTCTATTTCACTAGCATCTTAACTTCCTAATCCCACCACACACTACCCTTTCTCACATCAAAACAAGGCTTCCCTAAATATCTCTCATTCCTCACGTGCTCTGCAAGCTTCCATTGCTCTCACCTTTTGCTATCTAAACTCGGTCTTTCTTCACACAAACCACTTTTCTAAGGTCACACTGTTTTCCTAAAGCTAAACGACCTTCACCCTTGCCTCCACCAAGTAATGATCAGACTTTCCACCAGCTGCCCTTCTCAGCATATTCACATATATGAAATTGTATCATTAACATTCACACTACACTCAGATAGTAATAAAGATAGAATGGAAAGAACATTAAGACGAGATATCATTTGTCCAGGTATACTTGGACATATAAGAAGTATTTAGAAAACTGAACTAGGAAAATTAAGATTAGTGGTGTCAATCACAGATATAACCATTAAAGTTTTGCAGATGATTTCATTAAATCCTCTGCAAACAGCTGTAGTGGAATCTGAGCAAGGGATTTTCTGCCCCCTTTGCTTAGGTAAGGTAGGGTGCAGCACCCCAGTGACACTATGTATTCCTGAGTCATCACTGGGATAGAGTTGGAAATCTCATCTGCCTGTCAAGAAGAATTTTTGGATAGCTCCCTGACTCTACTGTCACAGGTATACACTTTACAGATGATAGGCAAGAACAATAAGAACCTGCAGAAGGACCAGTTTTAATTAGCACTTTCCAGTCCAGAAAATGAAGTCAACAGGAAAAGATTGACCTTTATATTTGGCTGTTCTAGATACCTACATATTCAAACAACAGATTCAAGATGACTGCTATACAGAACATCCACCAGACCTTACAGTAAAAACTAGAAAATCAGCATGGACCCAGGCACATTTCAATACACCCCAGATTGAGAATATTTTTGGCAATTAAAATTGGTACTCGGATCTAACATTTACTGGTGATGCCGCTCTGTTTATGCTTGGTCCACAAAGTTTAACTTGAATAATTCTGGCCCTGCTCCCAGAACTAATGTTGTGAATGATCATTCTGGCTAATTTTGATAGCATTTCAATGACTTTAAAGGTGGAATTTGGCGGACTAAAGCTCGAGTCTGAACACCTTTCTAAAAAGTGGGTTTTATCATCAGCCTAGACAGTGCTGTTTAATTCTCAGCTAGAACTTTACATGACCATGAGTGGATTGGAAGACTCAGACTGTCACTAGTTGTTTCCCCAAGGACAAAGCTCAGAGCTACATAAAAGCTGCTGTTACCATAGGGTCCCACACCATGCTATTTCAACATATACTCCAGCAACTTCAGTTTGTTTAATTTTGTAGCACTGTGCAACAATATGGCTAGGCTGCAGACCAAAATGGTTACCTTTTTGGTAAATTAATCCTTTCCTGCAGAAGGAATCCTTAGCATGGTGAACTTGCATAGAGAATATCCTAAAAATTATACCTTGGAGAACTTTAGTTTGGACAGATGCATCAGTTCAAGAATGGAGCTTCCATTCTCTAAGCGTCATACTTTCATTCACCAAAATATGAGCAGTTGGTTCCATGGTTTTTGACTGGTCAGAATGTCCTAAATCTCACTGTAGGATTTTATTTCTTATGAACAACAGTGTGGCTGTCCACTGCCTGATGAGCAAAGGCTCTTGCAAATCCCTCCTTCTCTTAGAATTAGGGGAAAAAATCTTTTTCCTGGTTATGTCCAAAGGCACCTTATGTCAGCAGATATATTTATGAGGAAAGTGTCTTTCAACTAAATCCTTTCAATAAGAGTGATACCCCACATGGATCTCTTTGTCACCAACACCACTGTGTTACTGCTGACATTGGGGCACTTGAATTATTGGAACCAAATTCATCTTTTTCCCCAATACATCTGGGAAAAATTGTTTTCAAACTAGTTGTATTTTTGTGGGTTTAGTAATGCTGGTAGCACCAAAATGGAACATATGACCATCCCAGACTCTTCAACTAAGTTATATTCCCCATTTGATACATCAGGCTCTTCTTGGCCACCCCAGCTTTAATGTGGGACTTCAACCTCAAATTTGTGGATTCTGGAAACTACAACTGAGGATTTTGTCAATTCCTTGTTGAAGCAGAGGTTTGGAGAATACCTTAAGAGATGACCTTACATGTAGCATTCATCCTTTTACTCAAAGACAGTACTTTAAAAATTTATTTCTTAGCTGTGACTACAGCCTTGTTTGACACCCTTCCCTAGCCTTTTTCATTACAAAAACAAGGGTAGTAACACTATTGCTTCAAGAACCCCTTTCTCTGGGTTTTGTTATTAATCTGACAGGTCATATTTGGGAAAAGTTCTCGATATTCATTCTATGGAGACTGGTCACTTCTCCATCATAGCCCAAATGGAAGCATTCAAAAACATTTTTAGCACTGTAGCTGCTCAGCTTCTTTTAAAAACTCCTTTCCTTATAACCTTAGACTTTCTGAGGAGGGTTAGTGAATAACATGACGTGTCCAGACAAAGGAATCGTCTCTTTGATATCAAACTCTTTTAGTTTAAGTAAACCCACTCTATTTTTTTCACTAAGAATAAAACTGTTATATTTAGAAATATCCTTATTCTCAACAGGTCTTGGATGACTTCATCAAGAGAGCATCATGCCTAATTAAATTTATTTGAGGGCTTTTGGACTTTACCAAAGATTAAAGATTATTAAGGGGACCATTTGTGCACCTTGGAACCTTGACTTGAAACCCTTGTTGAGACTGGTGCATTATTTACTGATCTTCTTATGCATATGCCACATACCGTACTAACCAAGATCATTCAGTCCACTTCTAGTGTCCACTTCTTGAACATGTAAGGATTCACAGGTTCAATATTGTTGTTTTATAAGGTGGTAATATGCAGTAAAGATAATTATTTGTTTATTGTGCAACACAACATTTTTGAATAATTCCATTATGGAAAGACATAAGTTCATGTATATAGGTGAAAAATGTTCAGTTACAGAAAAGTTTTATACAACATTGTAACCTTGGAAGACATACAGGAAAGAAACGACCTCAATGTTTTTTGTGCTAAAAGACCTTCTCTCAAAATAGTGATTTAACTCAACACATGACTGTTCATACAAGAAAGAAAACATATGAATGTTCACAGTGCCATTTGGTGGACCATGTTGTTATTCATACAAGAGAGAAGCCACATGAATGTTCACATTGCCAAAAGACCTTGTCCCAAAGGAGTGCTTTACTGTGACACATGACTATACAATAATAGAGAAAAGCCATATATATATTTATTGTGAAGGCTGGTCTGTGGCAGGGGTATCTAAGACCATGGTTATTCAGTTTGTTTATGGATTGGGTGAAGAGGTAGGTAAATGTGCAAGTCTTGGAGAGAGGGGTGAGTATGCAGTCTTTGGGGGATGTTCTGTGTTGATGATACAGCACTGGTGGCAGAAGTTGGTGAATGAGTTTGTATGAGTGTGTGAAAGGAAAAAGCTGAAAGTGAGTCTGAATAAGAGCAAGGTTTTCAGATTCAGCATGGTTGAGGGACAGGTTAGTTGGAGTGTGAGTCTGAATGGAGAAAAACTGGAGGAAATGAAGTGTTTTAAATATACAGGAATAAGTCTGTTAAGTATATCATGAAAAGTGTATGCAAGAATGCTGATTGATAGTGATGGAAGTGACTGAATGCAGAATAAGGGAAAAGTAGGGGATGCGTGGATCAGATTTATGTAGTAAAGATGACCATGGAAAAGTATTTAGCGAAAGGTAAGATGTACTCAGGTTTTATGGATGTGGGGAAAGCATATGACAGAGGCAAGTGGAATGCTTAATGGGATGTGTTAAGAACATATGGGGTAGGGTTGGTACGAAAGCCTTCTACAGAGGACGAAATGCATGTGTAAGAGTGTATGGAGAGTTGAGCGAAAGTTTTGGTATACATGTAGGTGTGAAGCAGTACTGTGTGATGTCACCATGGCTTTTTAATATATATACAGTATATATGGATGGAGTGATAAGAGATATAAAAGCAAAATTTGGGAAAAGGGGTGCAGAGATAAAGTGTGGTGGTGAGGAATGGTAGCTATACGGCAAGCCTATTTGTGGATGATACTGTGTTGTTGCTAAGAGTGAAGAGGAGATGCAGAAGGTTGTAAGTGTCTTATGATGTGTGTAAGCATAGACGACTGAGCGTAAATATAAGTAAAAGTAAAGTAATGGTGTCTGAAAGGTAACAGAGTGAAAGTATAGACTTTGTAAAACCATATAGAGTGAAAGAAGAAAGTATACTAAAATGTGCTTTGGATATGGGGTAAGAAAGACCGGAAGAGGTGAGAGAATTTAAGCATTTGGGAGCTGTCTTGGGTATATGTGGTGATATGAAATGAGAGATAAGGGAGAGAGCAGCACAGGGTAGAAGAGTCATTGGGTCACTTAATAGAATAATGGAGGGTAAGTAAGTATGGAAGTAGAGAGAGGATAAAGGTAAAGCATAGTCCTCCCAACCTTGACCTATACAGCTGAACCATGGAAGGGGAACGAGTCACAGAGGTCAACAATCCAGGCTGTGGAAATGAACTGTTTGAGAAGAATAAGTATTGTAACTAGATGGAATGAAGAAAGAAATGAATGGGTGTATGAGAGATGCAGTATAGCTGGGAATGCAAAAGGAATGAACCGTGGAGTTGTAGAGTGGATGAAATGTAATACTTTGAGGTGATTTGGGCATGTGGAAAGAATGCAAGACTAGGAGTTTACAAGGAGAGAAATGGCAGAATGTGTGGAATGGTATATGTGAAGGAGGCATGTAAGGACATGGATAAGTGCAGACTATTTTTGCTGTAACCACCCCATGATGGGAGTTCCTGGAAGGAACGGGCATCAGAGATATAAACAGACAGATATATAGGGAGTGGACATGGCAGCGGATGGAACCATGGATGTGGAAGTGAGTCACAGGGTGGGGGAGGGGGCAAAGGTTCTGGAAACACTGAAGAATGTGTGGAAAGAGCAAATCTTATATAGAAGAGCAAAAATGGGTATGTTTGAAGAAGGATTAGTACCAACAATATTGTATGTTTGAGGAAAATATGTACAATGAGGTGGTTTGATCTATTAAATAATGAAAGAGCAAGAGAGATGGGTGGTAATAAAAAGAGTGTGTTTGAGAGAGTAGAAGAGGGTGTGCTGAAATGGTTTGGACATATTGAGAGTATGAGTGAGGAAAGGTTGACAAAGAAGATATATGTGTCAGAAGTGTAGGGAACATGGAGAATGAACATGGAGAATGAACATGGAGAATGGGGACACCAAATTGTAGATGGAAGGATGGAGTGAAAAAAAGTTTAAGTGATCAGGGCCTGAACATGCAGGAGGGTGAAAGGCACGCACGGAATAGAGCGAATTGGAATGATGTGGTATACTGGGGTTGACGTGCTGTCAATGGACTGAACCAGGGCATGTGAAGCATCTGAGGTAAACCATGGAAAGGTCTGTGAGGCCTGGTTGTGGATAGGGATTTGTGGTTTCAATGCATTACACATGACAGCTAGAGAATGGATGGAAGTGGATGTGGCTGTTCTTTGTCTGTACCTGGTGTTACCTTGCTAACGTGAGAAACAATGATCAAGAATGAGAAAAATAATAATAACAATAATTGTCTGCAATTTGGGAGGTCAAAAATGTTTGAAGGTTGCATGGATGCAAGGCATGGGCTATAGAGGAGGATGTGTGGAGTAGGGTAGATGTTAGAAATGAAATGTTTGAGGATAATAGGTGGTTTGATTAAGTAATAATAGTATAAGAGAGAAGTTTGGTAATTTGAAGTGTATGTTGAGAGGACTGGAAAGGGCATGCTGAAGTGGTTTGGACATATGGAAAGAATGAGTGAGGAGAGATTAACGAAGGGGATATATGTGTCGAAAATGGAGGGGAGAAGAAGGGGCAGATTAAATCTGAGATGGAGTGTAAATGATTTTTAGTGCCCAAGACTTGAACTTGCAGAAGTATGGAAGGTGTGTCTGGGATAGAGTGAATTAGTGCCCTCTGGTATACAGGGGTCAATATGCTGTCAGTGGACTGAACCAGGGTATATGAAGCATATGAGGGAACCCATGGTATGGTCTGTGGGGCCTGGGTTAGGACAGGGGGCTTTGGAAGAATGCATGGAATGGTGTATGCAAGGGAGGCACATAAGGACAGGGATAAGTGGAGACTTTTGCGTGGCCACCCCTTGATGGGGATTCCTGGAGGGAACGGGCGTCAGATACATAGATATATTACAGTAATTCATTCTAACCTGTACATACCTTCCAGTCTTCTGAATGTTCATGACATGAACCCTTAAAATCTTTTTCTTTGTGTCCTTGTATCTCCAACTTTGTCTCCCCGTTTCCTTGTCCCTTCCACTTCTGACATACATGTCCATTTTTCCAAATTCCCCTCTCTCATTGTGGGTATATATGGATAAAATATGCTGAAGGACTTATAAAGGTTTAAAAATTAGGGCATACAGCATCTTTCCTCTGGAGTAAACATTTATTATCCCTTTCATATTAACTTCCTCATAGAGAAATTTGTTTATTGATTTTCCCTACTTTAAGTAGATATTTTTATTGATTTTCCCTACTTTATGTAGATATTAATCTAAAGTTTGTATTACATACTTAGTTTATCTGATGTGAGGGCACCACATTCTCTACACCCTAAACTACTTTCATAGCTCTTGCTTTTGTTGGGCAAAACTCAACCCTACATTTGAATAAAGGAAAAACTTTTACTCATCCTGTCATCCTGTTCATGAACAGCAAAAATTCTATGTCAACATAATCATAAGTAAACATAAGTGCATGATTTGTAAGAATGCTGATTAAACAGCTTTGTGAAATTAATATTTCTATTAGCTGTCTTTTGTCATACAGTACTACTAATGGAAAAATTAATGAAATAAGTACTGTAACATACTTTCCTTACCTAAAATCTTCATAAAACTTACTTATTTCAAAAGGAACACATAAGAAATGTTTCAAACTTTTTTCAGTATTATCACACAATAGAAGCATATATTTGATATTTAAAAGTAATTTTTCAAACTCTAATAGTAAGTTAATGACCATTTGTTTTAAGTCTTATTTAGCAACATATGACCTGACATGAATGAAGGACCTTGCCTTTATTCCTTTGTCACATTACGGTAAGAGTTTGTACAAAAGTGATCGATATCTATAAGCTACCAAGGCCACCAGCAGCGTCACAAAGATTATAAACCAAGTCTTCCAGGGGAACTGAAAAGAAAAAAAGTTCATTAGAGGCATGGGAAAAGTTATAATGTACTAAACTGCTATCTTGTTTTTTTAAACTTCCCTTTCATATTATTACCTTAAGGATGCTTATTTCTCTCTAATTCTTACAATCACTTTTACACCCTTTACCTTCTAGAGAAGAACAATTATTACATTCATTTGGTCATGAGGTATATGACCACTTTTTCATACACACCTTACAAATCCATTTAAAAGAAGTTTCACCTACATTCTTCACAATCTCACTCAACACTCCACCTATACCCTCAGCTCTTCTATTCTGCAGAAATAACTTTGCTTGTTTCACCTCCTCTTCTGCAATGCCATTCCTTGAACACCTTATCTTGGACTACAAATATCAAACAGCTTGAATAACCAATCAAAAACACTATCATCTTCCATGAGAAACTTAACTGCAATTCCACACTTCATCTAGTACCTCCTCTCTACTTACCATCAAATTTGCCATGACTATCTGACTTCAATTCCACCTCATTCTAAACACACCACATATGCCTCCCGGTCATCTGACACATTCAGCAGTTCATCAAAATACTCACTCAATTTTATTTTCATATCTCTGTCTCTTGCCACATCCCTGTCTGCTTTTCAGTTTGTCTTCCCCTTTTGAGTCTTGATTTCCTCACACTATTCACCCTCTTCAAAAATCTTTTCTCATTCTTTCATAAGTTCACCACCACTCCCTTTCCCCATTTCTCATTTGCTCTCTTTTTCATCTCTCATACCTTTCTCTTGACCTCCTACTGCTTTCTATTTTACTTCTGCAAGTCTCTCGCAATCCCTCCCTGCAGAAATTATGAATATACCTCTCTCTTCTTTTCACTAACAATCTAACTATTCCACCGTTAACCATCTCTTCTCCTGTGTCTACATTCCACCATCCGTATGCCACACGCTCACCTGAACCATAAAGCACTGATTTCCTACATACCTTTCATTCCTGTTCCACTCTCCTAGTTCATTTACTCTCCTAAGCCATTCTTGACTCAATTTCTCCAACTACCTTTGCTCACAGGCCACTTTCCAAACTTGTTCTCTTTCAAAGAAATTGAAACAACATGTACTACTAGACACCATTCCTCTTTCAGATCACTACATAAACCTTTCCCCATTTTTATCTTTACTGGGAACCTGATGCTTTCTAATTATACCCTCAGTTGTTACAACATACACCTTTGCATTCCTATCCCCTAGTACTATGATTCTGCAAAAGCAATCACTCGGCTTTTCCTAAAATGCATTTCTTTCTTGTTCACAAATCACTTTCTCATGCAAAAGCATTAACAAACACCTACCTCTCATTGCAAATTTTTATTTCTACTTACATCAGCCTTAAACTCACTTCCT
The DNA here is from genome assembly GCA_038088735.1 of Panulirus argus. Taxonomy (NCBI): domain Eukaryota; kingdom Metazoa; phylum Arthropoda; class Malacostraca; order Decapoda; family Palinuridae; genus Panulirus; species Panulirus argus. Next base: position 10,967 of record JAYMFT010197880.1, read on the forward strand.
TGAACTCTTTAATGCAGTCCTATAGCCAGTTTCACAAGAGAAATACCGCTCCTTTCATTCTTGTCCTCAGTAATCTCAGACTTTACCAGCCTGAACATTTCCAAACAATTCTGCCACTTTGTCCTTAACGAAAACTTGTTTTACTTAGAGCTAGAAAATCCAGGATTCTCACATCAAACATAGCACCTATGTCTCCCTTCTTTTGAACATGGTTACAACCATGCACATTCTATCTGTCTATGGCTCTGATGCCCATTTCCTCCAGGAACTCCCATCAAAGGGGTGGCCATGGCAAAAGTCTCCACTTATCCCTATCCTAACATGCCTCCCTCGCATATGCCATTCAACGCATTCTTCCACCACTTCTCTACCTCCAGTAATCTCCCACTCTTATTTCCACATATCACAGGTTGCGCTCACCGAGCAGACACACGCTATCTGTGCGAGAACCATTATACCTACCATGGCATCTCTTCCTGCGCTGAATATCGAAGAAATTGTGAAGGAGAAGGTGGCGGAAGGGCTAAAAGGCATAGCTGTAGTTGTAAAAGAAAGAGAAACCCAAGAAACAAGTAAATTCTCAAAGGAAATAGCAGCTGTGCTTGTACCAGAGATAGCCGAAGTCATCACAGTGTCTGTATCCATGGCAGTGACGTGTGCTTTCAAGGAAGTCACCAATGAGTTAACAAAAATTAGATATTTCACAAAAGCAAGCTTTGTTAAATAGATATGAGACAGATAAGTTGGAGCAATACCAGCGTAAGGATAA
>JAYMFT010197891.1:0-25618 GCA_038088735.1 Panulirus argus
TATATATATATATATATATATATATATATATATATATATATATATATATATATATACCTTAGTCTGAGCCAGGTACCTATTTTATTGACCAAGCCTTAGGGGTGGATGAACAGCTGGGTTGACTGTGGATATTGATATTGCTATTTGGTAAGTAATTCATCTGAAGGGATATAGGAAGATGACCCTTTTTTCCCTCCTATGTTCTACCTGGTTGACAGCTTGTCTAATAAGGCAATTATTTGGTTCTTTGGTGATGGTACCTTGGCAGGGAATGCAAAGACCATATTTCCTGACCTTGCTCTTTTGAAACAGCTCGGGATATTGTGGAATTTCATCCTAAACATTCATATGCAGATGACCTTACAATCGCATCACAGTACCTTGACACCACAAAGCAACAATAGACATGCAACTCTATATTACTCAAGTAAAACAATGGCTAACCCTAAATATAAGTCTGTGGCTCCAAAGAAGTCTGTGATCACCCACTTTACCCGAGGCTGACACAAATCCAGCTTGCTTGCACCTTCTCATCATCTTGAATGGGCAAACACTCCCACTCAACAAAATACCAGCTGTTCTGGGTGTCACATGAGACATACACTTAAAATTCACACCTCATGCCACAAACATCAACATACAAGCAACAAACAAATTAAATGCCCTAAGAACATTAATTGGTACTAGATTTGGAGATGAAGAAACCCATAGTATCCTATACAAGGAGTTCATCCGCTCCTCCTTAAACTATGCCTCACCTTGCTGAGTTGTCATCCCTATCAAAAGCAAATATAACAACGCTACAATCCATGTAAACAAAGCACTCAAAACAGTCACTGACTATTCTAGCAACTATAAACATTAAACACCTACACTGAAGCAAAAATCTTCCAGATTCAGTCCCACTTCTACATGCTTGGCACTCAATACTTTGCAACAGCATTAGACCATCCAAACTACTCTGTAAGTAACTATTAACCCCCATGTAGAAACAAAAGCTTACCCCTGCTTCACACCTCAACAACTTATACTCAGAGATACCCTACATCCCACCACCAACAAATACAACACTGACAAAATATACGTGTAGACGTTTTGTAAATGTGTCAGTACAATGTACCAAAAAGTGTGCGAGGAAGGCCAATGTCAATTGAAGTGCTACATTATAGTTTATTTGACTAACCCAGAAGAGTTGATTACTGATTGATATTATGTTTTATTGTGTCTAATGAGTATTTTCATGCTATAATCAATTTTCTTATAACTGCAAAATTACAAAAGTTTGTAAAATTATCAACTTCACTAGTCAGATACAGCTTTGTCGTTGTCAATGTCAGGTGGATGCTGACACTTGTTAAAGAAACCCAAGACAAATTATCGTCAAATAATTCAGGATCATCTGCATGGTCCTCTAAATGTAGCAAAAAAAAACTCTTAATTTCCTTCCTAGAAAAGTCACAAGAATGTGCTGTCATTGGCATGGCGAGGATGACTGACTGTGGGGAGAAATTATCATGCACTGCCAACTTGGCAACTGCCCAGGCCTGGCAGGCATCTTTGAAACAGAGATGCAAAACTTGGTGTGTAAATTTACATCTAGAGGAATCACTTGCTTTGTGTAAATGCCCATATAGAGAAGTGTAGGGTTTAATTATTTATGATGTCCATGGATTCTTTGACAACTGTAATTTATGATTCATCAGAACTTTTCCATCTTGAAGTATATATATTAAATGAGGGTTAGAATATGTTTTATGATGATTTTACAAAAGTATGAAAGATTAGCATCACATAGTTAAAAAGAGGAATAAGTGAAGGGTCATTGATCCCGGCAATGGGCATACCCTGTGCTATTGCGTCATTATGGCTGAATCTATTTTCAGGAAATATAACTTTTTTTATTTTTTAGTTGCTCATATGTGAAATTTTTGCTTTGCTATTGAAATCAATAACAACTGTGTTCTTAATGTTCCCCTCACTTATTATGCATTTACTTTATCTGTTCTCAGTAAGCTGTGTCTATTGCTTTGTGTATCTGTCTGTCTCTCTGTGTGTACCTACTTTATCTTAACTACGAGTGCAGTATGCAGAGGTGGTTATACAGTCATTGGGTCTTGTATCCTGGACTTTGCCCACATACAACTTTTTTAAACTTTTGTGTGCTGTCAGTATTTGCATTTTGCGTACTTGACTTGTACACTTTGTGCACTACTCAGACATTTTTCTAACATATAACGTTTTTTCTAATAATTTTTCTATTTGGTTTTGTGTTGTGCTTCAAGATATTTGATTTAGTTACAATGAGCTTTATAGAAAGAAAGAGAAGTATTTCACTCAGCTGTTATTGGTTATTTTTATCAAAATGCCTGAACAAACTTCTCCACTTTCAGTTTTCAAAGGGCCTGGACAAACTTTCTCTCCACTTCCAGTTTTCAAAAGGCCTGAGCAAACATCTCCACTTCATATAATTCAGGAGTTGACATTGACTAACGTATTACCTGTTGACAGCTTTTTTTTTTTTTTAACTCGACTAGTTTTTGTCTTGAAGTATATTCATCAAGCCAGAATATAGAATGTATTTAGATTTTATTTTACAATGATTTTATGAAAGGATGAAAGAGTGTTACCATATCTGTGTTTGGAGAAGGGAGAAATTGGAAGATCCTTTATTACCTTAGGGCTAGGCTTATCTTGTGCTCTGTTGTCATGGTGGCTAAATCAGTTTTCATCAAACATTACTCCTTTTTCTGAATTTGTCTCTTGTTCATTAGTCAGACTTTCAGATTCTCAATAAGATCAATAAGACTTGTGTTCTCACTGTTTCCTTCTGCAGTTGATAGGCATTTGCTTGAGCTGTTCACAATAAGCATTCTTTTTTTTATGTGTTTTGTGTATCTGTCTGTGTGCAGTTGTTTCTTTTAACCTAAAAATGCAGTATTGAGCCTCCATGGTGTATTAGTTAGCATCACTGACCATGAGACATACATTTACCTGCCCAAAGTTGGACCCACTTGTCTTACTTTGGATTCAGTTATTTTTATTTGTTTCTTATTGGTTATGTTAGTCAACTTCTTTCTTTATGTCTTTGTGACTCATCATTATCCTTTAGTTTTCTCACTTCCCTTACTTTCATCCTCATTTATAATTGTAGGGAGTTATTTGCTCCATAATTTCTCCTGCAAGTCTTCACAGTAAGTTTCATCACTGTTTATCAGTCCTTCATTATTTCTATCATTTTCTTTTGCAGAAATTTTTACTAGTTCCTCTGTGGTTATGTTTTGTGTGACAACCTCCAAAAAGTATACAAGCACTAATTTTGTGCAATACTTATCAAATTTTAATGCATTCAGTTGTGAGTTGTGATCTACTCTATACTTCTTGCTATAGCACTTACATTTATTTACTAGACAGATTTTGTACTCTATACCTCTTGCTACAGCACTTGCATTTATTTACAAAGCAGTTTTTGATCCTTTTGTATTAATGTTTGACAAAATTTTCCTTTATTGTTTGATATCCTTTTCATTATGCATGCTTTGTCATTAGCATGAGGTGCTTTCCTTGTTCAAATGATTTTATTTTTGTTTTTATCTATTTCTGTCACTTCCTTAGGTGTTTTCAGTTGTTAGAATTTTTGCAATATGACATGCTCATGATTAGTTTGGCCACCTCACTGTATTTTGCTGGGTTTGTCAGAGATGTACTGGTCTTGGTTAATTTCTCAGATGTAATTGTTCAATTTTTTGCTTACATATTCAGTATACAGTTCTCATTTGTACTTACAATAATCTTGGTTTATGAATTATTCAAATTGATTTGCTTACATTTTACAAATCAGTTGGCTGTTGTTTACATGTAAATGGCACCCTCATTTTGCTGGCATACCACAAGTGTTCATATCAACATTCAAATAAAGAGAGAGAGAGTATCTATCTTTGAGTACCTTTGATGAGGCTTTGCCATGATGGCACAATTAGCACTTACTGAATTGGATGAATTGTGGAAAATTAGATGAGTCTCATATTGTTAACCATGGAAGTGGAATGAATGCTAAGAGAAACGGTATTATGCAATGAGGAAGACTTGTGGTGAGTGTGATTTGCTAACCATACTGTCTTGGCAAAATCTCATCTTATTCAGGTACTCACAAGTAGTTAGGTACTCTGTAGAACACATATGTTTACAGTAAACTTATTAAGTGTATTTTTTAAGAATATGGAAGATTGCACGGTTAGATGCAGTGATAATTGGCATGAAGAATGATGTTAAGTGGAAACATTTGATCAGTATGTAACACCTTTGATTACATGTGACTTCACATTTGGAAATATATGGTTTAATATCAAGAGAAATTCATAAATAAGCCAGTTTATGAAAAAAAACACTTGGCAGATTTAATGTTAATTTATACTGCAAACATCTTGATGTCAAAGAGAATCAATTTGATGTGATATTCCTTGCTACTTTCTTGAAATACAATTTTTATGATTCGTGTAATTTAGATGTTTCTTTCTGGGGTCATAGGTATGAGATCTAAGGCATGAAGCTTTATTTTATAATTTTAAGCTTTTGAACACAATTATAGGAATTGTGTTTATGGGTATAACATATTAGAGATAGCTTTTGTATATATATTCTCTTTAGCATCATCATTTTATATGTGTTTTGATAAGTTTTAATGACCTTACAATTTCAGGAGCTGGAGGATGGAGATGAGGAAAACACAACTGCTGGATCTCCAGGCAAGTTCCGTGGTGGTCGGAAAGCCTGCTGCTTTTGTGGCAAGACATTTTGTGACAATTATACTCTGCGACGGCACATGGTAACACATCTCTCACGGGAACGGCAATTTGAGTGTCCCATGTGCAGTGCAGCATATTCACGCAAAGATCACCTCATGGCTCACATACGAAGGAAACATCCTATATCAGATGATGTAGAAAAGTTAGATATCAGTACAGGGCAAGCGAGCTAAGTCAACTGTATTGTGAAAAAAAAGTCCCTTAAGTTCTTTCATAAGTGTACGAGTAGACAGCTAATTTAGAGTAATAGTGATTATATAAACTCATATGTGTATGAATGCACTTCCTTTGCCATTCCAAACTCTTCAGGAGCACACCGCTGTGGTGCTGCGTGGTGGTTCGTAGTCATTATATTATTGCCACACTATTTTGATATGTATATTTGGGGATTTGTTGAATTGTTTTTACAATGATGATTCCAGCTTTAGTTGTAAAATTAAATTACAGTAATTGATTACCTTGTAAAATTTTACATGTTAGACTTATCTAGGATTTTTTTTTACCAAATCTTAATATATAAAAAATGCTATTATATAGAAGGATTCTTTTTGAATGTAATCTTAAAGAATTCTGTCTCTGAATCCTTGTAATGCGATATAAATGTTAGCATTGCAGGATATGTTTCATCCTAAGGATGATGACCTCTTATGACCAATATGGATTTTGTCACAGTGAGATGACATGACACATTTAGTGTTGTGTATTTTTCACAGAATTTGTGGGTTTTTTAATGCTGGATTTCCAGTGCAGGTTGTGGGTGTGATGTAGATGAGTCTGTCATGTAACCTTTTGAGCCCAACGAGTTGCTCATGGGAGGAGTAGTGTAGTAGAGACAATTGTAAGTTGCTAGGACAGCTTACAGGAGAAGCTCATGGGAGGAATAGATTTGTAGAGACCATTGTGAGTTGCAAGGACAGCTTACAGGAGAACCTATTGTGATAGCTTGCTTGGGTTGCATAAAACATGTGCTCCAGAATCCACCTCTTTTAATTATATGTTTGCACAGAATTTGAGCTTAAACTATGAACTTTCATGTAGTTGGTACTGAAAGGAATATCCTGTTTACTGAGACCAAATCTATTGAAATGTAGCTTTTTAATCATCCCCATTTTTCTCTCCTTCAGCAGGTAAAATTGTAATTTGGAGGTACATACTATAGTCAGAATTATAATTCCCCAGACTTATAAAGATTGGTACTTCTGTGAGGTAAATGTGAAGTAAATAAAAAAATTGTCATGTGTAAAATCAGCATAGGTTTGGTTTAGGCTCATAATTTAAATGTGTATCATGTTACATTATTCTATATCCTCAGTCAGTCTTTCATGCATTCCCCTTTTCTAGCCTTCGTCATTCTTTTGGATAGTATGACTCAAGTTGGCATTTAATTTTTCTTAGATTATAGATCTTTCTCTTTATCAGTTTACATCCATTACTGCATCAAGCACACCAGAATGCTTATGGGAATTCAGAATAGCTAATATTCTCTTCCAAGCTGTCATTGAATCATCATTCAGTGTACGGAATCATAAATTGGATTTGGAACAGAACCAATGCTTAGTGTATTGACAACATAGGTATGTAATGCTGTGATGACATTGGCCTGAATTGCCCCAGGAAGCTGTTGGCATATGTGTGCTTGTACATGCCGCTCAAGGTATGTTTCCAGTCATATTTCTGTGTCTGTCTGTGCCTTCAAAGACTTAATTGTGATACATGACAAATGTATCCTTGTATATGCACAGCTTGGCAATACCTGAGCTTCAGATTACATTGTGTGGACACAATCTCCATTGCCTTGCATAGGCCTAGTATGCCAAGTTTCTAGGTACCTGGGGTAAATTTCTAAAGCCTCATTATATTTCTATTTTCTACAAGTAAAATTTACACAAACATGTCGCTTGAAACTTTGAACTTGTTTCTTTCAAAAGATATTTTTCACTTTTGAACCTTACTGCACAGTTGATGCCATAATAGGGTGCTTATTCTAAGGTTAATGGGGGAAAACTTGTGAATTCTCTGCAGTTAGCAGATTAAATATTTGGATGGATGGCTGCTGGCAGATTTGGTTAAACAGATCCCAAAATTCAAGGCTGGAGTATTAACAAATTCCCACAAAACCAGCATCATGCTTTAAAGTAGTAAGGAGGACTGATTCCCCGTTAATAGTTGTTGTCTGGTATTCTTTCACTTTAAAGCTCATTGATTTGTGCTACAAGTTGTCCAATTTGATAATTTAATGTTGAAAAATTGTTGTTGAACTTTGGGATTTGTGGGTCAAAGTTTCATCATTACCTTGATTGTCCTACATCCTGTCACCCAGGTTTTTATCTATATGGGATTGGATCGCCAGATCCAAATTACATTTAATATATGGATAATTAATTATGTGGTGTTTTTGCTTAATTTTTATGGTGTGTTCATTCTCAAACCACTTAGAATTTTGAAGAACCAAAAAATTATTTAAAGATTGAAAAGCCTGACAAGGATGATGTACCTGGACAAAGTAAACCCTTGATGCTTGGGGTAGGTACTGATGTACAACCTCTTTGCCAAGAATTCAGCTGTCCTGGGCCAGGATGAGCCAATAGCAGTGAGAATCATTCTTCTTACTATTCCTTCTCAGGGAGTTTTACATTAACACCAAATGAGTTTTGGGAGAGCCCATTGTCTGCACTATATATATCTATATATATATATATATATATATATATATATATATATTTTTATTGGCTGTGATGAATAAAGGTTCAAGAAATATGGCCTTCAGTTGGAAAAGAGAAGGGTGGAATTCAGTGCCATTGGGCCATACTGCCCTCTAAGCTCAAAAAAATATTTTCCTATGTGATTTGTATACTGATAATTGTTTGCTGTAAGAAAAAAAAAGATAGGAAGAGACATCCATCAAAATGATCCAAAGAGCATCTTTGCTTTATTTATGCTTTCTGCTTGTTTGGAAGTGTCAGTTCATCTCAAGTGTGAATGTTGCTGCTGCTATCTTCATGGTCATTGGTGTATGGAACTAAAATAACATAGACATGATTGCTTGAAACTACATTATAGATATTATGTCACTTAGTAATACAGTCCATGTAAAGAGTTTTGGATGGTACAGTAGATTGTATGATAAAGGTTTGATGCAACAAATCATTCCTGTCCATCAGACTTGAAGTTAATGCTAAGTGGATCAGTGTACCATATTGTTCAAATCTCCTTATGTGGGTTTTGTTATCTTGCTTTTTCATTTCTTGTTTAAACTGATACAAGTATTAGGAAAGTGTTTGTGTGTGAGTATGTGTGTATGTGCAGTGTTTTTGTAACGGAGGAGGATGTAGAGGTGTGAAGAAGAGGAAGTGAGTGATTGCAAGTGAGAATAATTAACAGAGTATTATGTCATGCAAGATAGCAGCATCAAGGAAGGAAGTTTTTTGCAGCATAATAGGAACCATGTCCATAGTCTTTGACCAGTTTAGTTTATTGTTCATAATTTTCTCATTATTTGTACAAGTTTTTTGTCCAGAATCTGCTGTTGTCTGGAGAGCTCATGAAGGCGTACTTTAAAAAGACATTAAATTTTAGTATAATATATAATCTAACACTGTGTTACATTTCCAGTTTCAAAGGCAACATGAAGAGCCATTCTCCCACACAATGCCTTTACTCTTCTCAGATAAAGGTGAAGATTTGTGATTTTACAAACTATTCATACTTTATCTAACATTATCAGTCACATACCAAACTCTTGTGTTAACTGATATCAAGACACTTTTGCATTGATTATCTTGCACTAGGATAACCCAGTCTTGAATGCCCAGGAAATCAGACTTTAAATCCTTGGCCCACTTTTTTTTTTTCTTTTTTGAATACATGGTACCTTGAATTATTAATGGAATGATAATGGATATTTGGGTAAACTGGGAATGTAGATAATCTTTGTATTGGTGTGCAATGCTCATATCCGGAAGCAGCCAGTATGGTACAGTACAATTTAGTTCTGACTTTGTTCAGGAAGCCATATTTTGTGACAGATATGATGATGACTGCCTCAGGGAGTATATTGGAGCAGTTAGGGTGTATGTATTATATAATTAAACAGACTTTTATCTATTTATCCACATATATCTTGCAGCCATCTATGCCTCACAAAAAAACTTGTAGTACCATTATTATTTTGGATGTTATTATAGTGTTTCTATAGAGGTGCTAAAAGTTTTCAAACAGATGTTAGGAAGTTTTCATGTGTCTTTATGAGCATTCAAAATAATCCCCCTATCCTCGTTGACTGTTTACCCCTCTCTGTTCAGCATCATAGAAAAATTTAATGTATGTTTAGTACATTGAACAATAATGTGATGATGATTTTTGTATTTTATGAGATGTTATTTCACATAATTCGTAGAGAGGAGGAAGTCTAACTATCTCATAAAGAGGAGGAAGTTTAACTGTCTCCCATTATGGCTAGTAATCTCTTATCATGTCACTCTTTTAGGTTAAAATGGTTGTTCGTTTAATCTTTATTTAAATGTAATCAAAGTGTATCCAGTGTGTGTGTGTGAGTGATTTGTTACAGCGTTTGCAGCCCTCCATGATAATCTCTTGTTATTACCTTCATCATATGCTGATTCCATTAGCATGTCATGGTGCTCTAATATCTAAACTGAACTTTAACAGGTAGAAGAAGCTAAAGGAAAGGGAATAGTACAGTTGTTTAGAAATATTAGATAGTATGAGTTGTAGAACTGTATAGTTTGAAGAGGTCTCATACTTTGTTAGAAAAGTAAAGGTAACATTCATTTTACTGTCTCATGCTTTTTAAGGTGGCACCATCCAAATGGAGAGCTTTACTCTTAATTGGGAGACTTACTTGAAGTAACTGGTTTTGTGACCCTTTCCAGGTGAGGAGGGTGACAGTAAGTCAGGGTCATAATGTTTTTAGGGTGTCCAGCTTACTGATGGCATTTCCCACATGAGAGTTTTAACTGGATGGACAGACCAGCTCATTCACACTTGGGGTCACATAAGTCCAAGGTTTTGATTTTATAAAGCAATTAGTTGGATGGTACTTCCATAGTCAACTTTCAAAAGTATGCCAGTTTTGCTGATAGGCTTGTAGCGTTGAGCCAAAGCATAATGTGGAGCATTTGAATAATGAAAATATATTAGAATCCTTTTTGATATACTGTATTTGGATTTAATGCATGGGAATATTACTCATCAGAATTATTCATATTTTGAAATCCTAATTGCCCCTATTATATCTTTATAAGGTCAGTTCACTGCTGTGACTAATATTGTGTACTATGCACTCTCTTGCGGGTTGTGTGTGGCTTGCCATCAAAGTGAAGTGGCCTTGGGTTGTATTGTGGTAGAGTGACGAGCTTTGTTTCACCTTCAAGGCCATCTTAGTACTGGGTTCTAAAGTGACAGTGACTTGTGTGCAGTGCTCACCACAACCTATAACACACTGTCACCCCTTCTTTGGCAAGAGATTGATCATAGGTTTTGATTTCAGCTTGTCTCTACTATAGTGCCCTTTTATGGTTGTAAATGATCGTGTTGTCAGATACAGAGACCGTTGATTATGTGAAAAGTTAGCCACAATGTTCTACTTTATCTTTTAACATTTTATATGTTTAATTCTTTCAGAGTACTAGGCTGCGTAACCTTCCCACCTGGGTCTTGGGGTCCAGTAGTGCCAAATGTGTTTATATGTGTATATATATATATTTTCTTTTGTAGAAAATGCATTGTGAATTAAATAAAAATCCATTTTTTTATTTTACCAAAATGACTCTGAAAAGTTGATTTAGAGTTTGTTTGAAATAAGTATTTATGAAAACTCAGTTTTTCTGTATGAATTCATGTTGTGGAAAATTGAAAAACATTTTTTCTTTAATGTGCATACGTAGAAATTTTTTATTTGTATCGGTGACATATGTAAGAAAACCAGCTATGTGCAGTGAAACCAATATTGAAAAAAGGCATACAATACGTAATACATAAAATGTGTATGAGAATCTGAAGAGGGTAACAATTAATCATAGTAAATGCATGTGAAAATCCAGTGAGAGTTTATCTGTCATCAGGTTCAAAACCTCCTAACACATGAACCACAGTCATTAGGTTCAAAACCTTTTAACACCTGAACTATTGAATATCACTTTCACTTGCCCAGAACATGAGGCAACACCAGAACCTTTAAACACTGTTGTTGTGACATCCTGATCAGGGGGCAATACAGGGCTTCTTGAACAATTAATTCACTGGAATGACTTCATATTGTGGCCTTTATAACCAGAACTGCTGGTCCTTATTACAACCAGTAATCATTGTGGTTACTTTGCCGTGGATCATCTGTTCTGCGTCAGGGCCGCTAAGCATCATAGTGAAAAAAAAAAACATGAATCATGGATATTACCACTAAACATCACAGTAAACATAACCATGAATCATTGGTCCATTTTAGAGCTACTAAATATTGTTGGGAACTGACCTGTGAATCATGGATAGTAGGACCACTAAACATCGTGATCCCCAGAACCATGAATCACTGGTCCTTATGAGGTCCACTAAACATCATGATGAACAGGACCATGAATTACTGGTCCTTATTAAGACCACTAAACATCAGTTTCTTAGAGCCATTGGTTCACATCATGATTGCTGATATGTCATTGTCACAGTAATGAGAATTTTTCAAGTTACTTCCTGAATTTGTGTTCCACTAGAAGGGTAACATTCACAAAATATTTATAGAATGGTGATGGGTTCTGTATTGATGATCTAAAGGGAAGGGTAGTTTCTGATAATTGTGCTGCATATATTAGGCAATTTGTTTATATTAATAGATATTGCCCTATAAATGTTAGGCAATTTGTTTATATTAATAGATATTGCCTTATAAATGTTAGCGCATTCTTTATGAATGTTGAAATATATTTTGGGTAAGGGTATGCATTTTTTCAAAGGTATTTTGCCTTATTTTCAGCCATATGGTAGTAGTGTTGTGATACAGTTTGGCTCATGGAATTTTTGTACAGGTGTTATTTTTTTTCCTAATAAAAGATAAAGGGTCTTTATATTCATAAATTTTTTCATGTGGGTTTGGGATATTGATATCATAGCATGAGTAAAATGAACACAAGAAATTACTGTGGAGAGGGTGAAACGCTGTGTGTAAATAGAAGTTAGGCTGATTTGTGCCTCACAGCCTGACAAGTGTGATGTCTCGGGGCAGACCCATTGGGGACCAACATCTCTGTGCCTGCTTATGCAACCGATACAGTCATTGTCGTCCAGTCTTTCTGTGCGTTGATGTTTATTTATTAGTATATCAGTAGATACATGCATGGGGATGATTTTCCTTGTGCCAACTTGCCCTCATATGGGAGGTGTATGTGATGATACACCAAAGTACCAAAAAATTATGTATTGTTTCATCTAATCTTTTAAAAAAGTCTCATAAGTGAGAAGTCATCTAGTTTATTCATTGTAAAATTTATTTAAAAGTCTGTCGAAGGACTGATAATTGCTCCAGAGATTACGTAACCCAGTTATAAGGAACATTTTAAAACAAGAAATTATTGATTTTGATACTACCGGCAATGGCTGATTCGGTCTCTTACTTTTTTCCTCTGGTCCTCCCTTGGTCTTGTACTCAATGATGTATATTTCTTTTGACGTATTTATGAATTGTACAGAAGGTGTATTAATGCATCACCCTGTATTTATGAGTTGTACAGAAGTGTATTTCATGCACCTTTTATGAAAGGTGACTCAGATTAGTTGTGTTTTCCTTGTTATGAAATACAGTATATGATTGTGGCCTGATTCAAATTTCAGTACTTTACATTCTTTTGTACTGTCTAGCCTTCATTCTTTGTAGTATAAGCTTTCTATGTAATAAAAGTTTCAACAGAGGAAGATTAATTCAGTACTGGTTTGTTTTCCTCAGAGTAAAGCTGTGAAATTAATTACCATCAACAAGTTAAGGTAGCAGGGCCTCTCTTGAGTAAATAATTAAACAATATAACACTTGGACCCCTTTTTTTGGACTCCTACAGATCCAAGGCTTACATACTTTTGGTAATGGAGTCCCTTGGGGTGAGACATTCTTTGAGAAGATTGTACTCATTTCATCCATTGATATGGTACAACCTTGCCAAAGATGACTTTTCAGTCCCAGAGTAACCTCATGCAGGCAGAGTCTAGTAACTAGTATAGCAACTGTAGAGGCAGAGTTCATACACTGTTCCAGTGTGAAACAACATTGAGAATCATAAAGAAAAAAAAAGCTAGAAGAGAGGGGAAACTGCAGGATGGGTATCCCATCCACATATGGTGGGGGAAAGAATAATGATTGGTGCATAAGCCAAATGCATTGATTTTAGGAAAGACATGTCTTCTATGCTGGGGCAAAATATGAGTAAGGATAGCTTATGCCTTGCAACTGGCAGAGCAGGTATCACTGGAAAAATTATAAATGAAATTGAGCAGAATAAGAATTTGTGTATCAGTATTCACCCACACCTTGAAGCATGGCACGTGCTGTAACGAACAGAATGTAAACATACATCAATAGATTCATCACTATCCTCACCTTGACCATATGTTAAAAAAATATGATTATGTCAGAATATAGATGCTGAAGTATTAAGGTATATGGGTGACAGTCATGGCTCACTCTTCATGACACATATTTTGGCACATATCCATGCATATTTCTCAAAGTTTCATGAACACCAGAGAGAGTTGTTGCTCAGTGTGGGGTTAAACGTATTTCTACTACGCAAGATGAGTAGGCTCAGGATTAATTAGCACATCCAAACAGGTTTGCTTTGCTTTCCCCTGGACAAAATTCAAGCTTATTTACGGTACAAGATTCCAAGCTTGTGTTGTTGATTATACATTACATCTTTTGGATATATGATCTGTAGGAGTTTATTTAGTAGAGCTGGAGTTATATAGAGTGCAGCTAATGTTAGCCAAGTGTTTTTGACACATGGATAATTGTCCCATAGCTGAGGTTTAACACAGAAGCAACATTGACCTGGTAGATCAAAAAGGGAAAATGGTGTTGGTGTCCCATGGTGATGGTTAACCTTTATGTTGTCTCGTATAGCTTTCCAAAGAGAGAACGTGGTTATTGAAAGTTTTGGCATAAGAAAAGTCAACACGCAATTGGACTGTGAGAGATGTAAGAAGAGCTTGAGAACTTGATAGTAAACAGCTTTACAGCTTGGGATTTTGGAAATGTATCCAACAGCTCCTGGTTTGGACGTTTATATGCAAAAAGAAACTCTGAAAGGGGAAAAGGCACAGTTTCAACAATGCATCTTTTAGCTGGCAAGTCCAGTCATTGGTTTGAAGAGTAGCACCTTGCAGGAAATCAGTGGAAGCCAGGATGTCACTATCAAGATTTCTTGTGTTTGCAAGCTTGATTAAGGAGCCTTTTCTCTTGATATGGTAATTTACTTGTTATGGATGATTCAACCCTCTTTCAGAAAGTAAGAAGCCAAACCCAAACTCAGCTTCTTATGGACTATATGACCGTTTTAAAAGCTTCTCCCAGTGGACATATTTTTTACCTAGGTTTTGGTGGTAATATGTTAGGGAAGGGATGATATCGCATTATGTCTTTAAAGTTTGAGAAGTATGTTCAGACAGCTCTGAGGCTGACTTCTCAGTAGTGTTGTTTGCCAGTTGGCTTCCTCTGCAAATTTAGTTGTTTGATTTGCCATAACTGGTGTGAGTGTTTGACATCCTTATTTCAGGATTAGCTTGTAACTCTTTGCCATTGATAGGGTAGGCAAAGAATTACCTCATGGCTTAAGGTCGTATGCCTCAACTAGTGTACTGATGGTACACTGAATAAGCCAGGGGATGTTGACCCACAGGAAACCCTTTGTGAACCTCAACAGGCATTTGATTGTTCTAAGTACACAGGACCTCTAATGGATACTGGTGCAATGCTTGACTTCTGATTAAGTCAAGATCATCTCATAACCCAGTTTCACTGGCAAGGAAGGCAAAGACAGACTCCATGGCCTAAGGTACAAGTGTACAAATGATACATTAGTGAGTTGAATCAGAAAGATCTCATATAACTGTTACTTTTTGGACTTTCAACATGACTGATTGCCATGAGTTATGAGTTCACAGAACCTTATTTGTTGAGGACTACATCACCATTGAAGTTTGAAAGGGGTGCACGGAAATAGAGTGAATTGGGATGATGTGGTATACTGGGGTCAACATGCTGTCAGTGGACTGAACCAGGGATGTGAAATGTCTGAGGTAAACCATGGAAAGATATGTGAGGCCTGGATGTGGACAGGAAGTTGTGGTTTTTGGTGCATTACACATGACAGCTAGAGAGAAAATCCTCACTTGGCCCCCTTCTCTGTTCCTTTTGGAAAAGTAAAAACAGGAGGGGAAGATTTGCAGCCCCCTGCTCCCTCCCCTTTTAGTAGCCTTTTACAACATGCAAGGGATACATAGGAAGTACTCTTTCTCCCCTATCCCTAGAGATAATGTACATATATATTTTCTCATTCTTTTTTATTATACTTGATCACTGTTTCCCGTGTCAGCGAGGTAGCTCCGGGAAACAGACGAAGAAAGACTCATCCCCTCACATACACACATATATACATACATGAACATATATGCACAGTACATGTATATGCATACCAACATATACATCTATACATACATACACATACACATGCATATACACATATACACATGTACATATTCACACTTGCTCACCCCCATCCATTCCTGATGCCACCCCGCCCCACAGGAAATAGCATTGCCACCCCTTGTGCCAGCAAGATAGCGCCAGGAGACAGATGAAACGGCCACATTCGCTCACACTCAGTTTCTAGCTGTCATGCCTATATATTATATAAACAATTGATTTCTTGTCTTTTATTTGGTCATATTTTTTTTAATAATGTTATCTTACAGAGAATGGAGATTACCTGGCTCTGGATCTTGGTGGGACCAACTTTCGAGTGATATATGTTCTAATGAAAGATGGAAAATTTCTCGAAGAGGTTAGCAGTACACTTTTCCTCAAAGTGAAAATGGTGTTAAGATATTTGTAACTGAAGTTTTCATATACGTAAATATTTTTCTCTCGTATATATATATATATATATATGTATATATATATATTAGTCTGTATTCATAATTTTCCCTCCAGATTGTAGACTATTATCATGTTCCTACTGAGAAGCGTCTTGGGCCAGGA
The DNA here is from genome assembly GCA_038088735.1 of Panulirus argus. Lineage (NCBI taxonomy): Eukaryota > Metazoa > Arthropoda > Malacostraca > Decapoda > Palinuridae > Panulirus > Panulirus argus. The sequence continues at coordinate 16,057 of JAYMFT010197891.1, forward strand.
GAAGAATTATTTGACTTTCTGGCTCAGTGTCTTGCTGAATTCATCCAGAAGCGGAAGCTTGGAGGACGAAATTTTCAGCTGGGTACGAGTCACATATCTTGTAATAAGTGAATGAAAATAATTTTCACTCTTCTCTTCTCTGCTTAAACAAAATTGTGGTTTATCTAAATTGTGGATCTAGTGTAACTAGACAAAATACATTCTTACATTAAATTTATCTCATTTCAGTATGTATACACAATGAAAGGCAATTGTTTAAGTATATGCAGTCACTGTTTGGGTGCCTGTATATAGCAAAAAAAAAAAGCTTCTCTTAAATTTTGATGTGTTGTTGGTGGTAATATTGTCACAGTCATTGATCATCTAGATGACACCTCAACTGGAAATTTCTCATTCATTCATTGAGGTTGCCATAAGGAATGTCTTGTCTTCGGATGCTTAGGTTCATTGGTTTTAAGTGGAGGTTGCATGCATCCAAAATATTTGATAATTTTTGGTGACAAATTATTTTTTCTCTTCATAGGTTTCACCTTTTCTTTTCCAATGACACAGAAGAGTCTTGAGATAGGTATCCTTGTCTCATGGACTAAGTCTTTCAACTGTCCTGGAGTTGTTGGTGAGGATGCTGTTAGGATGCTGAATGAAGCCATCAAAAGAAGAAAAGATCTGGACATCACTGTCACAGCCATCCTCAATGATACCACAGGTAAAGGAACCTGGTCCTGGAAGTTAAGGTTTTAGCAGTGTGAAATTCACACTCTGTGCATCTATGTATATTTATTAGTTTTTATATCTTGATTTTCTTTTTGTTGGTTACATTATGTTGAAAGGGAAATATTAAGTGTCTGTTACCTGAAATCTCTAAGTGCATATTTACTCTTCATAGAACCAGCAGGAACACAGCTCACCAAGCTGCTCAGCATTCCTTAAAATAGGTCTGTAGAAGTTACCAACTGTCACCGAGTTGTATTTATCTAACTGCTGTGATATCATTAACGAAGGAAAAACTTCAAACTCAGTTCCAATTTTCCCAGACTTTGACCTATACAGTAATCTTTTTATGATAATAACGGAAATACCAAGTAATAATACATGGCAAATGCTAGCATGAATGTAATGGAAGCTAAGATTGAAAATGGACCTTAATTATATGTTAAATCAATAATGATAATTCTGTTAGTATTATACAAAGCTTATTCTTCAAACTGCCAGGAACATTGGTGATGGGTGCTTACTTGGACAAACGTTGTGCCTTGGGTATGATCCTGGGAACAGGATGCAATGGTTGCTATATTGAAAAGGTTGAACGTATTGAGAAGTGGCTTGGAAAACACTCTGAAGCTGAGGTTAGTGACTAAGCTGTTACAAGCATATCTGTTACTGGCCACACCAGATGTTAACAGTCACACAAACAGAGATATGTGACTAAAAACACTCAGATTATTCTGCCATTTCCTGTATATCATTGACAGCTGGAAAGTTTCACTTTGTCATAGCCTTGCACCCTTACGTTCTTGCTGATTGATAAATTAAGGTAGCCTGTGTTACATTCCTCATGAAAAGATATTAGGTTTTCTGGAGAGTTTAGTTGTAGCACAATTTATTTCATACAAATATGTGTATAGCAAAGGTTTTTTTAGTGTATAGCACAGGTTATGTTAATATAGTTAGATGTATAGCACAGATTATGTCAAAATGGGTGTATTGAACAGTTTCTGTCAACATGGTTGGGTGTATGGCACTGGTTAGGTTCTGTCTATCTATCTATCTATCTATATCTCTGATGCCTGTTCCAATTGGAACTCCCTCAAAGGGATGGCCATGGTAACAGAGTCTCTATAACTAATGACCTCCAGTGCTGCTTCTTACCCTTTAGTGCCTCAACTTTTACAGGCCACTGGCAGAGGGCAAGTCTAGTGCAGTGTATGCAGAAGCTCCTACCTAATGTTCCTAATGACTACTTCTGTCTAATACTCCTCTTTACTTCTTCTACCTAATGTTATGTTATATCAGTATAGTTATGTGTATATTACAGGTTGTCAATATTGTTGGCTGTATAGCACAGGCTGTATCATTATAGATGGATGATATAATAAGTTGCTATGAGAGTAGATGTTTACACCGGTCAAATTTTCACACAGATGATTGTGGATATTGAGTGGGGTGCATTTGGAGATAATGGTGTCCTGGACTTCATCAAGACTGAATGGGACAGAGCTGTTGATGACCAGTCACTGCTTGTTCATTCATATACGTAAGGCATATGGTTCAGACATACTGTATAAGTTAATTTATATTGTGTTTTCGCTGTATGAAGTATGTTACAGCAACCTCAAAAAGTGGACTGTTATAGGGAAATTTCTTCATTGTCTCTTGTTATCCTACAAAATGCCTGAGAAATGTATCCTTCAGGATACAGTATGCAAAGAGATAGTAATAAAAAGGATACATAACATACTGCTAAAGCTCTCTTATCTGAGACATTGTTATTGTGATTGTGTGCGACCTGGTGAGTGTTGAACTTTATAATGGAATAATTACCAAATTGGTATTTAATTTCAAAGACACACTATCGTAGAGTCTCGTTATAGCAGTCTGTCCTTATTTTGTACTTGAATTTCAGTGTTAGTTATAATAAAGGTCAATTATTGTTAGCCATTTATTAATTAATGAGAACATGGAATATTTTTGAAAATCAGGTTTCTAAAGAGCATTGTTTTGAAGGTTTACTGTACTATACATTTCACATCTTTAGGCATAAAACCAGTTCCAGTGATTAAGCATGAGACATTAAAAAGAATTGAGTTTGACTGGACACAATACAGGGATAATTATGTGCCACTTGACATCTGGCAAAGTTTGCTCATAACCTTGTAAACTGCAGAAGTGTAAGGTATAATGGTTTAGCTCCTGTTGGTAATCAATGTGGCAACTAAGATATAATGGTTTGGCTCCTGTTGGTAATCAATGTGGCAGCTGGTGGTGATACTTTGAGTAGGAACTACTTTCAAATTGATTACATCAGAAGGCAGTGAAGGAATAGGGTGATGTTTAACAGATGAAAATTCAAAGTGAATATCAAGTTATGTAAGAACCTGAAGGGAATGGCAAAATTGTAGAAGAAATGCAACAGCTCCTATTAAGAAATGATGGCAAAAACACTGTGTAGGAGATTAAAACAATTAAGCGACTACTTTAACAAAGATGACTGAGGTTTAAGGGTAAGAGGGCAGTAAGAAATTGATTGTTAGGGCTTTATGTAGGGGCACTCAGACAGACCAGAAATTTGTCATGAAAGTGACAGCTTCTCAAACTTACTAGTTGCAGTATAGATGTAATCCATAATTTTGTTGTTGGTGCAGTGCAAGTTTAAAGGGTAAATAATCTCTTGGCTATAGTCAAGAATGTTAATAATCATGTGCATCCACTAGATTTTCTAGTGTCTTTTGCTTAAACAAAACATGTATTAATAGTTTATGATATACTGATATTAAAAGGAATATGTCATATGAATGAAAAAGTTTTTCTGCAAGGAATAGGCAACATTTTCATTATCTTTAATCTATATATGTTTTAAGAACATATGACCAAAAATAATAAGTGATTTTTTTTCCCCAGGTTTGAAAAATACTTTGCTGGCAAGTATTTAGGCGATCTGTATCGGGAGGTTCTCTTAACATTGGCTAAGGAGGGCCTGTTCTCAGATGGTACCATTGGTAACCTCAACACCCACGGGTCCATCACCACCACAAATGTTTCGCACATTGAAAGGTAGGCCTCTGGTTCTAATTGGTTTGATTTTGATGACCTAAGGTGGTGTTTTGACCTAATCTCAATACAGTATCTTTTGCTCTAGAAATTATTTTTGGATGAAAAAAGCTGGAAAGTCAATCTTCACATAATATATATAAGTAAGGATAAAAAGTTTTATCAGTTTCATTGCCAAGATTTGTGTTGTTTTGCCTACAAGCATTTAAGACCTTTCAGTTACTTTATTCATATGAATTACTTTATTGATGTTTCAGAATCTTTTCACACATGTCAAATGTTTGAAACAGCACTGGGCTTCTTGGTATAACTGACAAGGTATATGGAAGGATTAAAACTGATCATGCTGAAAGGATTGATGAACCCTCTGTATAGAAAAATGTTAATATAATGGAAGAGAGTGTGTTATTATATTTTTGGACTTAGGGAAGTATTGGAGAAATCTAGAGAGTGAAAGGAAACAAAGTTATGCAGCAATTCTGGATGTATAAAATGGCACACAGTGAATTTAATGGGATGGAATGTTGGGAAATTTTGACTGTATGATGTGTGTATGATGTGTTTCGAAAACCACAGAATGCTTTTAAGAGCTTCCAAGTGCAATTAGTCTTATGTGAGAGAACAGTGTTATCAAAGAGTAGTCTGAAATAGGTGTGAGAATGCAACAGAACTTGGTATTAGTGCCTTAGTTATTTAATGCTTTTATGGATGGGGCATTACAGTATATGAAATAAGCTATGCAGTGTCTGCTGGGTACAGCTGAATCATTTTGGTAGTGTTATGAAGAATGAAATTTGTTTTTTACATTCTTAGAGAATCATATAAGCTGGCAATTGCATTTGGGAAAGGATTAATTATTAATGTTTGATAATATAATGCTTTATAAAATCTTAATCATGTTGCCTGAGTGTGTAATTTCAAGGCTGTAAGTTACATCAGCTAAACTAATGAACTGGACTACAGAAGTGTGAAAAGTTTGTATGATTCATATTTAGCTTCATATTTCTAAACTGGGATTCTTATTAATCTGGATATCAGTAAATTTCCTTGTCTATATTATATATGTATTCAGTGTAGCATACCAGTTGAACTAAGTCAGGAGCAAATAATAATGATGTTCTGAATTCATAGATACTCTGTAAACTTATACTCTCTCAACAGTGACAGCTTCAAAGGAGAAACACAGGAGACAAACACAGTGCTTAAAGATTTGGGCCTGAACTGTGATGCGGATGATTTACAGATAGCCCAGTACACTGCTGGCATTATTTCCTATAGGGGAGTTATGCTCATATCCTTGTGTAAGTGACCAATGATTTTGAATGGTTGCAACATACACTGTCCTCTTGCCAAGAGATGACAAAAATATAGTACAGTAGTCTGGTTGAGTAAAATCCCTTTAATCATTAATGTATGATTAGAAAAATATGTCAGTTTAATTATTAATGTATGATCTGACCTTGGGTGGAAATGATGTAACATCATTTCAGATAACTCATATTTGATGATGCATAATAACTCTTTCACAGTTATACGTTTATCCCTCATGCCCTTCCTAAAAAGTTCAACAGTTTTCTTGTTTTTCAACATTCTTGCTGATATCTCAATTTTATTCCTCCACCCTCACTATGAATTCTTTTCCCCTCATTTGAAATTCTTGCCCCTATCCAAGCTTTCATTTTGTACCAGTATCCCACACTCTAACACCTTCCTCACAAATACTGCTACCTTGATTTTATTGGAAATTGTTTCAGTTTCTTCATATTCACTTCAGGTTAATGTTATGATGTCCTTCAGTTTACCCACGAGTTTACTCATTTACAGTGTCATATATATGCAGTTGCAACTCTATACCTTCTTCCCTCCATCCCTTTTTCTTAAAACTAATTTACCTGTAGGTTTTCCTACATTACCCATTATACAATTCCATTAATTAAGAAAGTTAACATTAAGGAACCTAAAACACATATTTTCTCATAATGTACTTAACCTGAACCACTCATTCATTCATCCATTTATTCTAAAACATGCCCCATTTTCTCAAAGAGTCCCTTTACTGACTCTTACTTGTTCTCTTTATCATATACGTTACCAGATGCATAAATGCTGTTTATATATTTTTCTAAATTTTTCTACATTGTCTTTTCAACGGTAAATATCTGATCCATACAGCTACATCTCTCCATGAATTAACTCCTTTAATTTCATACCTTACTATTTGCAATGCCAATAAATTCTGTCAACTATTCCTCTGCTATACTCTGACAAATGTATAATCACTGCATCCATTCAGTCCTGTAGTACATCATTCTTTTTCCCAGCATGCACACACTGCAGGACGGCATTTATGCATCACCTTTCTCCCAACCTTCAAAATTTTGTCTGTAAGATGATCCACTTTAGGCATCATACCATATTTTATTGTATAGTAATTTGTTTCATTTCAAATAATGAATTTTTTCTACAGTATAGTAAACTAACACAACTTATGAGCTTTTCATATTAAATAAATGATGATTTATATATTTTATTGCAAGTCTTGCTGCATAGTCCTATTGACAATTGGCAAACATCCTTCATTCATAGTGACTGGTTTGCTGTTGGAAAGGATGGAGCGTGACCACTGTACCATAGCTATTGATGGCTCCCTGTTCAAAAACCACCCAAGATTCCAGCCGCTTATGGAAAAGCTTATCTCAGACTTTGCCCCAGGCAGACCGGTAAGTTATTTCACATGATGTCTTGTGTGGGGAACTGAAAAGATGTGATTTATAGGATGAACCTTAACAAAAGAGGATCACTGTCAGTTTGTGTTAACTGAGTAGTAATAAAGTGTCATTTTAGTAGTATTTCATCAAGAGGGATTTCAGTTTAGAGATATATTTAGGAAAATAAAAGGAACCCACTGTATGGATGAATATCTCCCAGCAAAATATCCCACTATATAGAAGGTGAAGCAGAGTCAGATTCAGGCAGACAGATACATGAGATATTTGAATGTTGAAAATAGACTGAATAGAAATTTCTTTTTCTCAAACAGTTTGACCTTCGCCTGGCACTTGATGGATCTGGCAAGGGTTCTGCTCTGGCTGCCTCCATTGCTGAGAGATTACGAAAGAGGACAAGTAGCAGCTCTAGCTAACTGTTGTCATGTGAGAAAAATTACAAACACTATACAATGCACAACAATTAGTGATTACATTTTACTCAACACCATATTCTTATCAGGCAGTTATATTTCCTTATCTCACCCCTAGTGAGTGTCAGCAATAACATATCATTAAGTTTAATTAAAAGTAATGTCGTAGTGCTAAATAAATGAGCACCAAACTAGCAAGATCTACCAATCACTGATTGGTAGTGATTGGATCTAAAGAGACAGCAAGCAAGACTGGACTGAATAATAAACCTGGTTCCACTGCTTTGTACACTGTAAGAAAAGGAAATCAAATTACCTGTTATTCAATTTCACAGATGCCTTTCTGAAAGGATGTGAAAGGTGCAGACCTTGCAGTACCAGGGGAGATCTTATGCCTTATTAACTTCCTAAATAGTTAGGTGTGCTCAACCCCAGCAAAAGCCTTGTTCACATTTAGAAACACAGGCATTACTAAACTCCTTAGTGAGTTATAAAACTAAAAAGTTTCCATGGCTAGAACACTGTAGAGCATTACAAAATTGTTTTCCTTGTATCATACAGAATGTGAAGTCTAAAGATCAATCTTCAGTTAATGTTTGTAAATAATGTAAAATATTCTTTTCATAAAGTTGCCAAGTCCAATCATCCTGTAGCTGTATGATTTTCAAAAAAAGTTAGCCTGCAGTAATTGGAATGGAAACAAAAATTTTAATATTTCTTGACATGTTGTATGTATATAATTTCTTGTTAATGTGGTTAAGAATAATGACATCAGTATTGTCCTTTAATGTCTTACGCATCATTTGATAAGTTGGAATTATTCTATTTTTTTAAATATATATCATTTTTTTCAATGTTTTTTGTAACACCCTTTCTAAAGGATAACTCATGTAGAATGCTAGTTACGTATAATCCAAGTATTACTTGTCTACGAGCAGTCTTTGTAACATCCCATTTTATATTCAATAAACTTGTTACCATGAATTTGTAGATGCATTTACTTGTACCCTTGATTTTAACTACTTACACAGTAATGTTCCTCATTCAGCTACCTAAGTGTATGACTTTAAAAGTGAAACAACAAATCAGAAGACAATGGTTCTTCCTTAGTATCAATCTATTTTAAGAACTAATAGCTATGATGCATTCATCATTAGTAATGGCACCATTTTCAAATCAGTCAGAGCAAAGCCAAAGTAAAAGGAAGTTAACCTCAGAACTCTGCTGTTAGATTCGATTATTCTCGACCACTGAGGTGGAAGTAACTTGTATCATCATAACATATTCACTACTACTAAAAGAATTTTCGATACAGTATCGTCAGACTCATTGATTTGGTTTGATGGCCCCTAATTACTTTCTTCATGGATCAATTAGTAATGAGTATCAAACCACTGACGTTATCCAAATGTCACATACCAAAGAGAAACAAAAGACCTAACCTGGCAGAATAAAGCAAATAGGGTGTCATAATTTCCATAAGCATGGGATGACTTTATGGATATTTTTCATCGATGAGAAAGGAATGATTCAACCTACTTTAATATTTTTCATGTCCCATTTTAGGCTAAAGAGTTCGAGTTCTGTTAGCCTCCCATGATAATCTAAATGCCGTATTCTCTCAATCTTATATGTGAAATATTTCTAAATTCTTTCTAACGTGTTAATTTCTTCATGTCTTGATGATGACCAATAAAGCAACTATATTCAATTTTACTTTTCATAAAGAGAATGAACAGCTTCAACATCAATGTTCTACGTTTTGTGGTAAATGTTCTCATTATCACCACACTCATTCTAGTTCTTCATTTGCGATTACTCCAAAGTCTTTAACTTTGTCTTCACACACCGTTTTCTGCTGGATTTGAATTCCTTTTCACCGAATTCCATTAAATTTTCCTCTTCTCACTTGTATATTACCTTTGGTTCTTGCATTTTCTCTTGACCTCTTCTGTGCGTGATCACCATTCTGCTATATTCTGGCATAATCTGTGAAGCAACGTATTATACTCTTATATTTCTATGTCTCTATGTCAGATACCATTATTATGAAGAGCATTAAGACTAATACTAATCCCAGGGGAACTCCAGATTAAACACCTTCATCAGTCACAATACCTTAATTTTTTTTTTTTGTCTCAAACTTCATTCATTCAGCATTTTACCTCTTCTTCCCAGTCTTTCCAGTATAATATTATAATCTACTTCTTCAAGTGCCTTAACAAAGTCAAAACACTATCCATGCCTTCCCTGCATGAAAGGCAAAAAAAAAAAAAAGTTAAACATTTCATAAAACAAGAATTAGACGGTCGACTTGTGTACAGTCACATGCGCCAACAGGCCCTCACACCGGAACCTCATATCTTGACCCGTGACTCCAAAGTGCAGACTACGTCAAGAATGTACATGTTAGTTTTGTACTGTATTTTGCGTGCTCCTCTTATCCACCAGAGTCTTCCCTTGGTACGTTAACCTTTAGTTTCCTGGATGTGGTATAAGAAAAAGCAAATAATGTTCAGGCTACTAGACTACAAAATCATCGTACTAATGCCAACTCCCCTCCGCTCGAGATTAAGTTTACTAATATATATATATATATATATATATATATATATATATATATATATATATATATATATATATATTTTTTTTTTT
>JAYMFT010197892.1:0-11735 GCA_038088735.1 Panulirus argus
AAATGTGGGAGCAGTACTCCATACAAGGACGAATCAATCCCTTGTATAAACGGAACAGCTGTTCAGAAGAGAAAAAGTTACGACATCTAAACAGTAAGGCCAGATCATGTGATATGCCAGCACATCATGTAGTTACCACTGCTCGCCAGGGGGTGCCAACTTTACTGGCAGACACCAGCACTATCAGAGGTGGGATAAAGTGATTTGTGTCACTATAGCTGCCATAGGCCTACTCATGCTTTTTTCACTGGTGGGCACTATATATGAATGGAGTGGTAAGAGAGATAAAAGCAAAACTAAGAAAAAGGGGTGCAGAGATGGAGTGTGGTGGTAAGGTATGGTGGCTATTGACAGGCCTGTTTGAGGAGAGATACTGTGTTGTCTGCTGAAAGTGAAGAGGAGTTGCAGAGGGTTCCACGTGTGTTTCATGATGAGAGTAAGCACAGGCAACTGAAGGTAAATGTGAATAAAAGTAAAGTAATGGAGTTTGAAAGGAAACAAGAAAGAAAGTACTGATTCTGCAAAGCCATACAGAATGAGAGAAAAAATTGTACTAAACTGCATTATAAATATGGGTGGAGAAAGACTGGACGAGATGACAGAATTCAAGTATTTAGGAGCTATCTTGGGTAAGTCTGGCGGTACGGAAGGAGAGATTAGGGCGAGAGCCGTACTTGGTAGAAAAGTTATTGGGTAGAGGTATAAGTATGGAAATGAAGAAATGATTAAGGGACAACATAGCCCTCACCATCCTGACCAATGCAGCCAAAACCTGACAAAGGGTAAGTTACAGAGGTCAAGAATCCTGGCTGTGAAAATTGGCTATTTGAGAGGAGCATGTGGAATGACTAAATGGGATGAAAAAAGAAATGCAGGGGCGTATGAGAGATATGTCATGGCAGGGAATGTAGTAGGAACAAATTGTGGAATGGTATTATAGGTGAAAAATAATACTTTGAGATGGTTTGGGCATATGGAAAGAATGCAAGATGGGGAGCTTACAAAGAGAGTGCTAAATAGTATGGTTAAAGTGTTGGTGTGAAAAGAAGACTATCTGTGATATGGTGAAACAGAATGGAAGAGTAATGAAGGGATAGAACTGGTAGAAGAATGTGTGGAATAGTGTATGCGTGGGAGACATGTAAGGACAAGGATAAGTGGAGACTTTTTGCCATGGCCATCCCCTTGATGAGAGTTCCCAGGGGTAACGGACATCAGAGATATACAGAGATACCAGAGTTATAAGGTGGTAACGTGTGCCTCTAGCAAAAAAATACAGTGGTAAGATTATGAAACAGGGAAGAATGATTTAATAAAAAATGTCAAAATGCAAGAGAGTTTCGAGATGTGCCATGCCAGAGATACAGGCAACACTTCATACAAGCTCATACAAGGTATAAAAGCAGGACTTGAAAGGGGGAACAGAGAAATCTTGAAAAGAGTATTGTGGATAAGACAGGTGAAAATCCAAAAGTCTTCAATAAATTTCTCAGAGGTAGATTGTCAGTAAAAGAGCAGCTAATCACATATCGAGATTCAGAGGGTAATATAGTTGAGAGCAATGTAAGGATATGTGGGAACTGAATAGCATTTTCTAATGTTTTTAGAGTGGAAGACAATACAGTCCTGTAACTAGTGAGATGGGATGAGGAGGAGGCTTTAGAAAGCACTGAGATATCTAATGCAGGAAACAGTGATTAAGTATAAAAAAAGATCTAAAACATATATTAACAGAATACTAAAAGGGCATGACCCACACAAGGCTCATGGTCCTGATGAAATTTCATCATATGTGCTGAAGATGCGTTCAGATACACTAGACAGACCTCCTGAATTACTGTTCAACATATCGCTGGAGAGAAAGCCAAAGTGCCATGGGAGTGGAAAAGTGCAAAGGTCATACCCATCTAAAATAAAGGAGACCAGGAAGAGGCACTGAAATACAGACCAGTCTTCTTGATGTGTGTGGTCTGTGAGGTAGTGGAAAAGTTAATCAGAAAGCAAACAGATGACTTTCAACAAAGGAGAAATTACTCAAGTGAGAGGCAACACAGTTTTAGGGAAAGGAAGTCATGTGTAATTAACCTCTTAGATTTTAATGAGAGAGTGAGCTCTGTCATAAACAAAAGGAAAGGCAGGATAGATTGTTATATTTTGGCTGCCAGAAAGTATTTCATTCAGTTAAGCATGGAAGGATCAATAAGAAGCTGCAATACCAGGGAGGAATAAGGAGGAGACTCCTTCGATGGATATAACACTAAGTGGAAGGTATTAGTTGGTAGGCAGCAAACAACCAGGGAGGTATATCACCAGTACTACCCACCTGGGTGTCGAAAGGGTTAGTGACAGCTGCGTAGTGAGACAGCACTTCAATGGTTGTAAAGTTGCACTCCTCTGACTCAGATAGTTGTCTTATCTTTCTGCCTCACCCATACGTGGCCTACTGACATGAGTCCACAAACATATAATCTCTCCTTGTCACACATAACACTTGACAACACTTAACTCACACAGCTCATTCTTTGTAACTCTAGATTTTCCTGTGGTGAGCGCTATGTGCTAGTCCTGCCTTTTGGCAAAATGGTGGGAGTAATAGATAGAAGTAGGTAGGAAAATTAGTAAAAGTAATCAGCAGAAGCATCGGGTAAGAGCCTGTGCAAACACTGCGCTAGACCTGTCCTCTCCCAGTGGCCTGTTAAGGGTGAGGTACTAAAGGCTAAGAAGCAGCACTAAAGTTCACTAGTTATGGAGACTATTGCTGAGGCAATCCCCTTGAGGTAGTTCCAGAAGGGAACGGGCATCAGAGATATAGATAGATAGATAGATAGATGATCATATACATACATATGTCCAAAGCTCAGAAGTTAAAGCATGGTATTTCACTTGAGAAAGCTCTTTAGGTACCCTGCTGAAATGTACTCATTTGTACTTTCCATATTGATGTCTCTCACTCAACTTTAATGTGCTACTCACATGGATTCTAAATGAGCCTCAATTTGATACAGGAAATTCCTCTGTTATAATTGATGCTAAGAGTCTTATCATTGTAAACATAAAATGCTTCTGGCTAATGTGAAATAAGAATGAAATCTACCCGCCTAGATATCAGGAAGGCTAGTGATGGCTGTGCAGCGAGCTAGCACTTCAGAGGTTGTCAAGTTGCACTTCTCTGACCCAGGTAGCTGTCTTTTCTTTCTGCTTCATCCACACATGGTTTACTGGCATGCTGTCCACAAAAACAGTCTCAACTTGTCACACATAACACTTAACTCACACAGTGAGAGACATCAATATGGAAAGTACAAATGAGTACAGTTCAGCAGGGTACCTAAAGAGCTTTCTCAAGTGAAATACCATGCATTAACTTCTGAGCTTTGGACATATGTATGTATATAATCATCTATCTATCTATCTATATCTCTGATGCCCGTTCCCTACTGGAACTATTCGGTAGTAGGTTGTTGACAACAGCCGCCCATGGTGGTACTACCGTCCTGACTGAGAAGGGTTAAAGTGGCGCTCGGAACCATCCTACACTCTCCATGTCAAGATTGCTGGTCTTACTTCCTGTCTCATCAAAATGTGACTACCGGGCTAGTCCTACCATCTTTTTACAAGCACCACACACCTATCATATCTTGCTTATTATTATTACTTTTTTCACATAAGTACTCTTGCCATTTCCTATCTGCTCTAATATTTATAAGCTCAAGATGCCAGTGTTCGTCCAATCTATGGCCCCTAGTCCCCGGCAACATGGGGTGCTAAGAATCTCCAGGTTTCAGCCTGACTCTACTGCCAATGAAAGGGAGGGCTCTGGCAGTAGTAGTATCAGCCCCTCCCATGACCTTTCCCTCTCTGTTAAACCTTCCTCTTTTTCTATTCACTATACCAACATTTGTGGTCTCTCTAATAACTTCTCCTCAGTTGAACACCATCTGTCTAGTACCTCTCCTAATGTCTTACTTCTGTCTGAAACACAAGTGTCTAATGATGTTCTCACTAATCGCTTTTTCACATATAACTATAACCTCCACTCATGATTCCAGTTCAAAGACACTGTTTGTGCTTATTCCAACATAAACACACTTGTTGCATGCCTCACAGACCTTGAGTCCCCAAACTTTGATGTTATGTGGCTCAAGGTCTGTCTCCCTACTTCCACACTTTTCCTTTGTTTTGTCTATTGCTCTCCTAATTCTATGAATTTTATATCCTTCTTCTACTATCTAAACTCCTGCCATGAGACTGTGACATCCTCTCACCTGCAAGCCGAGATCCTCTACCTCAGGGATTTCAATGTTCACCATAGGGAATGGTTGAACTCCTCCCATATGGATGGTGGAGGGATTGAAGCCCTCACATTCTCCATTCTCAATAATATAGAGCAAATTATCTCTCACCCAATCCACATTCCTGACCACTGTGACCGCTCTCCTAATATTCTGGATTTGATTTTCACCTCTATTTCATTCCAGTGTAAATACACAATCTTGCTCCCAGTTGGTTCATCTGATCACACTCTCATAAATGTATCTATTCTAATGGCACCTCCCCCTCCAGCGTAAATACTGGAACCTGAACAAAGCTGACAGGAGTAACTTATGTAACTTCTTTTCTTCCTTCTCTTGGGTAAATTACTGTCTCTTATGTGGTGATGCTTCTGTCTCTGCCAAATGGATAGCAGAGGTTGTTCTTGCGGGAATGGAAGCATTTATCCCCTCTTTCTCCAAGACGACCTCTTCATCCAATCCACGGTTCAACTGTCCCTGTTCTAAGGCCACTCAGGAAAGGGATCAGGTATATTGGGCCTGGAAAACCTCTCCTTCCTCTAGCTCCCATTCAGCTTTTATCACTGCCCATAATCACCGTAAGCACGTTATCCATGAGGCGGAGTGTTCCTTTATTCAAAGGAAGTGTGATAACCTCTCCTCGTTATCCACAGATAGGTCTTTCTGGTCTTTAGCTAAGGGCATCTCTAACAACTTCTGTCACTCTACCTTCCCTTCACTCATCCACTCTGACAGTACTATAGCTGTCTCTCCCATAGACAAAGCAACTATCTTTGGTTCCCATTTCTCCTCTAACTCCACCTTGGATGACTCAAACATTACTTCACCCCCTGATGCTCCTCTTATTAATCCTATGCCTCTTCCTGTAATCTCTTTTCGGACTGACCGAAAAGCTCTTCTTTCTCTGGACACAAGCAAAGGTTATGGTCCTGATGGCATCCATCCCTGTGTGCTGAAAGAGTGTGCCTCTGAACTTGCACCTGTGCTTGCTCGTCTCATGTTTCTATTCAAAAACCAAAACTTTTCCTTCTTAAAAACATGCTTTGATACATCCCATCCCTAAGAAGGGTGACCATTCTGACCCCTCTAACTACTGTCCTGTTACTTTGACATCTGTCATTTCCAAAGTCTTTGAATCCCTCCTCAACTCCCATATCTGTGAACATCTTGAATCTCAAAATCTTCTCTCTGATCACTATTATGGCTTCTCTAAGGTGAGATCCACTATGTGGTGTTCCTTCCTACCCTACCAATGTCTGGTCATCATCCCTGAACTTGTATTTGGTGGAACATAATGTAATTATCATACATTTATTCAACATAATGGGGGAGTGATTTATGAAAAACGTGTACAGAAAAATATTCTATACCAGAAAGTGTGAAAGTGGCAGTCAGCTACATGTAAATATTTATAATTATCAAGAATTTGTGAAGATGTTTTTGATCTCACAATGTTTATTACATACATCTGTTTGTAAATGAAAGATCTATACTATTCAAAAGTAGTAAATCTGATACCAACATCACCGTTACCAAGTGATTTTGCTGACACCACTACCTATAATGATATCAGTGATCAACAAACTTGATTAGTAATGCTGGTATGAAAGTTACTATTTAGTGAATATACAGCAATTTACAAACAAATGAACATAAAAGAAAAAATGCAAGATCAAAAACAGCATCAAATCTAAAACTAATGTAAATATTTACATGCAAGCAGCAGTATGTATCTCAACAAACTTGCAGTAGTGCTTAAGTTGGATTATGGTTTTCTATTTGGTGTGTTTTATATTACAGAGTAGCCATTTACAAACAAAACCATATTCCTCCACTTCTGACACATATATCCTCTTTGTAAACCTTTCTTTGCTAATTCTCTTCATATGTCCAAGCCATTTCATCAAATCCTTTTCTGCTCTCTCAACTACACTGTTTTTTTTTTATTACACATCTCTTTTACCCTTACATTACTTACTCGATCAAACTAACTCACACCACATTCTGCCCTTAAACATTTCATTTCCGACACATCCACCCTACTCCGCTCAATCTTACCTACAGCCTATGCCTCACATCCATATAATATTGCTGGGACTACTATTCCTTCAGACATTACCATTTTTGCCCTCACAGATAATGTTCTCTCTTTCCACACATTCTTCTGTGCTCCCAGAACATTCACCTACTCTGCTTCTATGGTTCCATTCACTGCCATATCCACTCCCAGGTATCTAAAATGCTTCACTTCCTCCAATTTTTCTCCATTTAAACTCAAACCCCAACTAACTTGTCCCTCCACCCAGCTGAAACTAATAAACTCGCTTTTATTCATATTTACTCTCAGCTTTCACTTTTCACATATTTCCAAACTCAGTCACCAACTTTTGCAGTTCCTCACTCGAATCTGCCACCAGTGCTGTATCATCAGCAAATAAAAAGTCACTTACTTCCCAAGCCCTTTCATCACCTAGACTGCATACTCGCCCCTCTCTCCAAAGCCCTCGCACTGACCTCCCTCACCATCCCATCCATGAACAAATTGAACAACCATGACAACATCACACACCCCCACTGCAGACCAACCTTCACCTGGAACTATTCACTCTCTTCTCTTCCAATTCATACACAAGCTTTATATCCTTGATAAAAACTTCTCACCACTTCTAGCAGCTTTCCTCCCAAAAAGCATCTCTATCAACCCTATCATGTGCCTTCTCCAGATCCATAAATGCCACGTACAAATCTGTTTTTCTAAATATTTCTCATACACATTATTTAAAGCATACACCTGATCCACACACCATCTACCAATTCTAAAACCTCACTGCTCCTCCACAATCTGATGCTCTGTACATACCTTCACTCTCTCAATCAACACCCTCCCATAAAATTTAACAGGTATAATAAAAAAACTTATACCTCTGTAGCTTGAACACTCACCCTCATCCCTTTACCTTTAAATAATGGCACTATACATGCATTCTGCCAATCCTCAGGCACCTCACCATGATCCATATATATATATATATATATATATATATATATATTTCATATCCTTACCAACTAATCAACAACAAAGTCATCCCTTTTCCAAATAAATTCAACAGCAATACCATCAACTCCAGCCACCTTTCCACATTTTTCCTCATGCAAGGCTTTCACCACCTCTTCTCTCTTTACCAAACCACTCTTTCTCTGTACTTTTTATTTTTTCCTAATACTTTGTTATTTCCTTGCTTATTAATAACTTTGCTTTTTTTCTATTTTTTTTCTTTATCCACATTTTGTTTTCTTGTCCACTTTCTCTTCTATTTCTCTACTATTTTTCCATTTTCTTCTTATTCTCCCACTATTTTCTGCCTCCTGGTACCTTCATTTGTACATAATTTTTCTTTTTAATTGATATCAACCCTATAACTAGTCCCCTTATTCTCCCACAAAAAAGTTTTGTTGGTAATAATGTTACTGTCTTTTAAAATGTCATTCCATTTTATCTTGTCAGTTTAATGTATAAATCTTGTTCCATTTTATCATGTAGAAATGAGGGGTCAAGCCACTTAAATTGCAAACATCTACTATTCTCTCAGTTTCATCTTCATCCATTTCCATATTTATCCCTGAGGATAGGGAAGAGAGAATACTAGTCATGTATCTCCTGTGTCAAAAATGATGACTAAAAGGGATGAGAGTAGGGAGCTAGAACTACTCCCTCATTTTTTTTTTTCTATTTTTTTTTTTTATGTTAGCTGAGACGGCACGAGCAGCTAAGGCCCTAATCAAGGCCATCCCATTAACGCTATATACATATATACCCTAGCATGAGACAGGTACCCATTTTATCGACCAACCCCTTGCAGGCAAGAACCACTTTTACGTTTCTTATTATGGTTCACAGGCATCAGTGCAATATCCTCCCCAATACCACTTTGGGACACTGACCCTTCTATGAACTGGTGAGGTGAGTGGCACTGACGGTAAGTTTGGGCAACTGACATCCGTGACGGAAGGAGAGGAGACGGTACGTGCTTAAGAAGGATTACTAGAGGCAGCTCCCAGCCAGACACCGGCAGCTCCTTTATAGTAAGAATTTCCAACGTAGCCCCACTGACAGCGGGAAGAATCATAAGGTAGACCACTAAACTCGTCACCTAGATAAAGACCACGCCCTAAATATCTTATAATATTTAGTGTGTAAGGTTTCAAAGGAGAAAGGTTTGTGTTGGAGAGGTGGGCATACATCTATATGTATGTGGCTGGTATTCGCTTCACATGAGGTGAGAAACAAACTCGTATTATCTACTCCCTTAACTCTGTACATATACCATGCCCTAATCTTATGAGTTCAGTCAAACATACACACACAAGAGAGAGCACATCTTACACCAGACAACCATTCATCAGCTAGCTCCAAAGACGAGGATTAACAGTTGGATTAGCTCCGAGCCGGTTACCCTGTCTGGAATTCGAATCCGGGGCCGTTAGATTGGTGGACTGCAGCGCTGACTACTGCATTACGGAAGGCTGTGAGATCCACTCTGGAGCAAGAACCCATGACCCAGATATTAAGACTCTCTTTCTCTACCAGTTGCTTGTGATTGTGCGTGTGTTCACGAATATGCACATAGGTTTATACTTTTCGTAGATCATCAACTCTCTCTCTCTTGTGCTTGAGCCCTTGACGTCCATCGCTCTATTTTGTTATTATATAGCCTCAACAGAGGACAATCTTTCCACTAGCTCCGCCAATTCATAATCATAGAAGCCATGACTAACACCAGTTACGACCACAGGAACCGGAGAAGTTGATACAGACTCAGTTCAATCAGTTTCAATACTTTATTCCCTGATAGAGGAATCGGGATCCTAATGTTGTAACTAGGTACCCCTGTACAATAATACCAGAAGCATCTGGCAAGTGTCGCGAGTACATATAAATATAACAAAGGGGGCTAACTAAAGCCTAAGAAAATTAGGATATTCCTTCAACACATCATCAATATCATATTTACATAATGCGCCAGACCATAAACATCATCTGAACAGAAGTAAAAATTTCCATTCCACTTTCCTATCCCATCTCCCCGCTCTTGGTTTCTATGGTCACATTCTATCCCTAACCCTTCCTTTCCTTACCATCCAAGACGGGAGGGCAATCACCAGCCTCCCTCATGTTATCATATCGTGATGACAGGGATGATTTGGTAATCCCTCTGTGTACATTGGTGCTTGTGGGTGCCTGGCTCAGGTACCATGGCTGGTGCCATGCTGTTTATTCATAAAGACAAGTCCCTCCCAAGATACACCCTCAGCTCTCTCTCTCTCTCTCTCTCTCCCTCTCGTTTCCGTTGTTCGTCTAAAACAATTTAGATGGCGCAATACATTGTACAATCCAGATGAGAGTCTACCGTCAATATCTGTGGGACGTACCACGAACACACGCCGAGTATTTTGTCGTCTTTGGCATGTAATACTTTACTGTACGTGTTTCGTGTTGGCCTCAGCCTTGTGGTGAAAGGTTAATGTACTGGATGTACTGATGTACGAGATGTGCCGGGGCATTTCATGGACCATTGGTTGGTCTGAGGAGGACCACTTTTGTTACAGCGTTAGCGGACCTTCCTGCCATGCAGCAGGACCGGATTCAAATCCTCAGGCATGTAGAAGAGTATTGCTTCTATTTATTCCAAAGGTAAATTACATTTAGGGAGGTGCATACTGGTAAGTGTATAGTTACAATTCTACTTACACCATTTGAGTTTCAATTAAAGATATATATATATATATATATATATATACAGTGAACCAACTTTAATCACGTTCCTGCCTCCCATCCAAGAACCCCGAAACTGAATTCAAATGTACGAAAGATGCCATCCAAGCTCCGCATTTAGAAAAAAGTTTAAAAATTCTTTACCGTTTTTGTCAACTTATGGATGAATTACACTAACGCTTCGCACTGATACTGTGACAAAAGAACTTACGCTATTTTGCGACTGCACAGGCATTCCTATCAGAATGATATAACTGCGTGATTCTTGCTGATTACTGGAGGAGAACATTCGGAAATGACACTAAAATCCCAGGCATATATTTTTCTTTCGATTAGATATCTAGAAACAATCCCAGGCCAGTAAGGGAATTCAGTGCCCAACAATGTTACAGAGACCAACAAAGTCTCGTACTGGAAGTAAAAAGGAAAAATACGTGCCTTTGGCTCCCGGTCCGTGGACGCACTATTGGCCCCTGGCAATGACTGTCAGCATAATGGACTGCAGTAAGATTGTTTCCCTGTATCATGCCGGTACAAGCACTCGGCCTGGCTGACCCAATATTGTGGAACTCAGGATCGCCAGAAAGGGAAAGTAATAGCGCTGTATTTTCCTATACTCTTAGAGCAAGAAGAGAAAATCTGAAAGAAAAGAAAACGTTATATTCGCTTTAGATCCGGGTTGGATGTGAACCGACTAAAGGGGCACTTGGACGTCTCCAAGCAATGTGTGTGGCCAGAGGTTAGGAATTCCAGATTCTATTTCAGACAAAGTTTGTTGGCTTGTTATTGGCGGCAAATGGGAACCTGCCGGTGCATGCTGCTTTGTGGATATTGAGACCTGCTTACATTTGGTGCATGGGTACTGGGATTTCTTCCCTCTCATACGTTTAATAATCAATCACGAATAGGTAAATGTAATTACAAAATCCGTATGGTACGGAGAAGGAGTTCTGTATTCGTGGGGCTACCGAGTCTTCATTTATCTACTCCCTTAAAATTTTTTAGAATTGTTCAGTTTATTCCATTCATCCACGAGTCTTACTCTTTTAAGGTAAAATGGCAGCGGGAGAGACATTCCTTCATGAGTAATTCTTAATACACTGTTCATTATGCTTTTAATGAAAAGATGACCAGAGTCTTATAGTCTTGTACTGTCCCATCTCTGAGTCCTGTGAGTCGAGTGTCGTGTGCAAGATGGAGAGACTGTGTTTGTGGAGTGAACGCCAGCAACCCACGGGTGGATGAGGCAGAAGGCAATGACAGCAACCTGGGCCAAAGAACTGAAACTCAACAGCCATTATCATCATGACAGCCGTCATCAACCCTACCGATACCTAAGCGGGTTGTATCGGTAGAACCTCTATGGTCGATGGCTGCCTTCCTCCTACTACCAACCAGAAAGAGAGAGACTCTCTGATATGTTACATTACGTGAAGACAGAGTTGACTGTACTTTAACTGTTTGCATATAGAAGTATCATGGAAAAACTCAACAGCACAGTATACGGTAAGGGGCAAAATTTAGAAAGACTTTTATGTTAGCTGAGACGGCACGGGCAGCTGAGGCCCTGATCAAGGCCATCTCATTAGACGCTATATATATATATATATTTTTTTTTTTTCATACATATTCGCCTTTTCCCGCGTTAGCGAGGTAGCGTTAAGAACAGA
>JAYMFT010197903.1:0-11735 GCA_038088735.1 Panulirus argus
CACTAATGATCACTCATCTCTCACCATCCACTTTCAGTTTTACCCACATCAATCTGGAATTTACTTCCTTACACTCTGTCACATACTCCCACAACTCCTGCTTCAGGAGTAGTGCTACTCCTTCCTTAGCTCATGTCCTCTCAGCAACCCCTGACTTCACTCCCAGGATGTTTACAAACCAATCTTCCCCTTTACCCTTCAGCTTTATTTCTCTCAGAGCCAGAATATCCAGGTTTCTTTCCTCAAACATACTACCTTCCTCTCCTTTCTTCTCATGTTGGTTACATCCACACACATTTAGACACCCCAATCTAAGTCTTCGAGGAGGCTGAGCACTTCCCACTTGACTCCTGTTTCCCCTTTTAGAAATTTAAATACAAGAGGGGAAGGGTTTCCAGTTCCCCACTCCTGCCCCCTTTAGTTGCCTCCTTTGACATGCGGTGGAATATGTTGGAAGTATTCTTTTCCCCTATATACATTATTTCAAAATTACCTTAAAATCCAGTTCTGTGAAAGAGTTTTGGTGTTACTCAGAACTTCTTTACAAATGCTCTTGCAGCCCAAGGCTGTGCTGCTTCCAGTGGCAGGGAAACATAGACTCATTTCGAGTGAGAAGTTCTTTGACATTTTTGCACTTCCAGTGATACAGTCTTTCCAAAGATGACTTCATATGACAACTTTTAAGACATTTCCATACCACGTTAGCCCTTTACCCTTAAGATTTGTTTCACTCAGAGCCAGAACATTCAGGTTTCTTTCCTCAAACATATGACCTATCTCTCCTCTCTTTTCATCGTGGTTACATCCACACACATTTAGACACCCCAGTCTGAGCCTTTGAGGAGGATGAGCACTCCCTGCTTTTTCTGTTTTGTCTTTTAGAATTGAAAAACACGAAAGTAGGGTTTCCAGTGCCTTACTCCCACCCCTTTTAGTTGCTTTGTACAACACTTAGGCAATACAGAGTGTGATAATTATACTGTGTAAAGAGTGAAAAGGACAAACATGTATTTATGAACAGTTGATAAGTAAATAAGGTTATGATTTTCTGGAAAGAAAACCAACAGTAAATTAAGGCATGGACATTATATCTTGAGTTGACATGCAAATGAATAAGAATGATAAATAAGAAGTTTGATGAAGTGATACCATGGGGTGGGCAAGATCTTTGTTACTCATAGAAAAAATAGAAGAACCTATTGCAGAAAGGTATATGAGCTAATATAAAAGAAACACTGCTCCTATACTGATTCACCCCTACCCAAAGAACAGGGTTGCACCTGTGGAAAACATGGTGTACAATCTGATCTTATGTGAATTCTGCCCGATGTAATGTCTGCTATCGCTGTTTTCATGTTTGGCACATCATGAATGGAATTTACCAACAAATCATCCAGTCTCTATATTTCTTTATATGCATAGACGGGATGATTTATTTATATTTGTTGATGCAGGGTATGGACTGCCGATGAGAATGCAAAGAGGTGAATGTTTGTTTTGGAAATGATATGCTTGAGGACTGTGCATGGTGTATCGAGTATAAAAGGGTAAGAGAGAGGTGTGGTTATAAGAAAGATATGGTTAAGAGAACTGAAGAGAGTGTGCTGAAATGGTTTGAACATATGGAGAGAATAAGTGAGAAGTTGGCAAAGAAGATGTGTCAGGAGTGGGGGGGACAAGGACAAGGCTACCTACAGGTACCTACGAGATTTAGCCAAAATTTTAGGGTTGATGCAAAACTCTCATCTCATATTTTACCTAATGAATATGAATATTCTAGTATAATAGTATAAATCAATATTTTTTTACTTGGGGAGCATATTTCAGATGCATTGCATATTTGTAGGGTTAATAGTTTCTTTTATCACTGAAAAAAGATATTAAACAGGTGAGCAAGCAGTCCAAGTTTGGGTGTTTCTACTAAACAGGAACATGAATTGTTATCTGGACATCTCATCTTTATTAATGTAGGGGATATCTCTCAAAAGAAAAAACTTTTGGTGAAATGTTGTTGATACTTAAGGGATGTCTTTCAAAAGAAAATTTCTATAGGTGAAATGTTGTAAATATGTAAGGGATGTCAAAAAGAAAATTACTTCAGGTGAAATGTTTTTTATTTGTTTGGAATATTTTTATCTAAAGAATATTACTTCAGTTGAAATGTAAATATGTAGGCAATGTCTCTAAACAGAAAATTATGACAGGTGAAATGTTGTTAATATGTAGGTGATGTCTTTCAAAAGAAAATTACGTCTGGTGAAATGTTGTAAATATGTAGGGAATGTCTTTCGAAAGAAAATTACTACTAGTGAAACATTGTAAGTATATAGAGGATGTCTTTCAAAAGAAAATTGCTACAGGTGAAATGTAAATAGGAATGTTTACCATTGATGTAATGGTACTAATAGGGGACACAGTCTTATGAGATACTGTTTGTGCATAATTTACGGTATATGACGTATCTTCGTGGATTCACCAGACTCCCTTGTATTTTCCAGAGTTGTTGATGTATGACTTACATCATGTGTGATGAATGTCTTACATCATGGTATGTCTTGTTACCATTAGTGATTGGGAATGTAATAATCTCTCCATTCTTTTTGTAGCAAAGTTTAAATTTTCAAAGTTTATCTTGGGTATGGATAAAGTTTCACACTGTCTCCTCACCCTTATTATTGGTACACTTTTGTTGGAAGTATATTCTGACTAACAAGGGAGCTTGACATGAATTTAGATGCCTTCATCTGATAGTGGTAGGATTAAAGAATGAGAAAGTCAACATATTTTGTGAAGGAACAAACTGCCAGTGTTCAGATGTTTATGGTGGTTTTAGGGATATCTGTTTTATTGTGTTTAGTTTGTAGTATGATGGTTGAAACAATGTCTAGAGAAGACAGAAAGATGTAGCTTTGAGCTCATCCCTTTTGTTATTAGAAAAGGAAAGTGTCTGTCCAAAGCAGTCTCAAGGAAGATGTTTAAAGTTAATTTGATATATTCTTACATGTGCTCATTTCATCAACACCCAAAAATTTTTGTTTGTGTAAAGGGTTGAGCAAGGGAACTTGAGGGTGATGGACAATACGAGGAAAGTGAAGGACAGACAGATTGTATGTATGTATACATGTTAGGAACAAGTTGTTTGTGATCTGCAGTGGATAACATTAAGAGTAGGATCTGTGTAGTACAGCAAGAATCAGCATGGGTCTGAAATGCATCTCATGAAGTAAAAGTTTGAGGAGAGTTTAGAAAACATGAATTTTGGTGTATGGGAGTCAACTGTATCATTTTTAACATTGAATGTAATTGTTTAAAGTTAGCTTTTTCTGAAGATTATGTTGTTTACAGTAGTGGCATTTTTACTGTACATCATATTACCTACTTTTCTATTTATGTATTTATTTTTTAGTGTAAAGCTATTTAAAGAAATTTTCTGTGTGCTGTTGCTTTCTTTTCTGCACCACAGGTCTATGATTTTTTCCTGTTATTTTGTCTTTTCTGGTTACTTTTGATATTTTCTGTACTTGATATGCATGGAAAGAGCCATTTGATTTGATTGATATGTCATTAACTTATAATGGACCATTTTAACTTGGAAACCCAAACACCTAATTCAAGTGGTTCATAAACTGCACGAGACATAGATGGCTGGGCTGGGGTTCTGACTGCACCAAGACTGCTCAGTGTACCCTTACTCTTTGGATTAGATGCATCCTTAAAAATCTGTCTTTGCTGTGAAACTACAATTATAGGGAAACCCATTTGCCCATAAACTCCCATTACATCATATGATAAGAGATGCATCATCAGGAAGATTTCTACCCCAAGACACTGTAATGACACATTTAATAATGCAGAAGACCCTTTTTTATAGGTAGTAGTTGGTAGGCAGCCAATGACCAGCAAGGTATATCACCAGTACTATTTGTCTGGGTATCGGGAGTGTTAGTGACATCTGCTTAATGAGCCAGTACTTCAGTAGATGTCAAGTTGCACTCCTTTGACCCATGTAGCTATCTTTTCTTTCTGCCTTACTAACATGTGGACTACTGGCATTCTGTCCACAAACATACGATCTCTCCTTGTCATACATAACACTTGACAGTGCTGAACTCACACAGCTCATTCTTCATAACTCTAGTTTTTCTTGTGGTGAGCACTATGCGCTAGCCCTGCTTTTTGGCAAAATGGTAGGAGCAGTAGATAGAAGTAGTTGGTAGGAACATTTAGGGAGGAGCATTAGGTAGAAGTAGTTGGTAGGAGCATTAGATAAAAGTAGTCAGTAGGAACATTAGTTAGGAGCCTCAGCAAACACTGCGCTAGACTTGCCCTCTGCCAGTGGCCTGTTAAGGGTGAGGCACTAAAGGCTTAGATGCTTCACTGGAGTTCACTTGTTATAATGATGCTATTGCCATGGCCAACCCTTTGAGGGAGTTTCAATTGGAGCAGATGTCAGAGATATGGATAGATAGATAGAAAACCCCTTTTAATCACATATGATATACATGTGATGATTTTTTTCATACTTGTTTTCTGCTGTCTGCATTAACAAAGTAGCACCACTCACAATCTCTAAGTAGCTGTTGTGTATGATGTATGGAAGCCGGGCCTCACAGACCTCTCCATGGTTTCCCCTGACTGTTTCGTATTTCCTAGTTCAGCCCTTGGACAGTATATCATCCCCTGTATACCACATCACTCCAATTTGCTCTCTGCCTTTCACATTTCACACCCTTCAGGCCCTGAAAACTCTATCTTTCCAACCCTTTTTCTTGTTCGTCCACTTCTGACATGTATACCCTTTTAGTCCTTCTCCGTACATCAAAACTGTTGTAGCACATCCTCTTCAGCTCTCTCTTATATAATTCTCTTATTACCAAACCTCTCTCTGACCCTATTATTTCTTATTTGATCAATCCTTCTTATGCCACATTTTGTCCACAGACATTCCATTTTCATCATATTTACCCTTCTCTTTTTTTTTTAATCTAGGACCCATGCCTCACATCTCATTCACCCTCTTCTGTGTACTTTTCATCTTGGGCCCATACCTCATATCCATACAAAAACCATCAAACATACCCACCTTTGCCTTCACAGATGGTGACATGTTTTTCCACACATTTCTCATTGTGCCTTGGACCTTTGCCTCCTCACCCGCCCTATGGCTCACTTCACCTCCCATGGTTTCATTTGCTGCCGTGTCTGCTCCTAAGTATCTAAAACACTTCTCTTCCTCCAAGTTTTGCCATTCTAACTCACATTGTAGCTAACCTGTTTCTTTACTGAATAACCTTGCTTTTATTCACATTTACTGTCAACTTTCTCCTTTCACACACTCACCCATACTTAGAAACCAACTTTGCAGTATCTCACTTTAATCTGCCTCCAGCACTGTGTCATCAGCAAACAATGACCGACACACCTCCCAGGCCTCTCCACTCCTGACAGACTGAAAACCTGCTTGTCTCCCCAAAACACTTGCATTCACTTCCCTCACCACCATACCTATAAACAGGTTAAACAACCATTTTGACATCACACACGTGTGTTGTAGATCACTCTTCACCTGGAACCACTCAACTTCCTCTTTTCCTACTTGTACACATGCCTTACTCTTGTGATAGCAACTTCTCACTGCTTCTGATAGTTTTCGTACCACAGTATATATTTGTGATACCTTCCACAGAGTATTCTTATCACCTCCATCATATGTTTTCTGTAGGTCAATAGATATCACATAAGTCCTTCCATTGCTCTGAGCATTTCTCACACAGGTTCTTCAAAGCAAACACCTGATCCACACATCCTTAGCCACCCCAGAAACCTCATTGTTTCTTCACGGGTTGATGCTCTGTGCATGCTAACAGCCTTTCAGTAACCATTCTTGCCACATAACTTGCTATGTACACTCAACATTCTTATACCTTTGTAATTTTAGACAATCACTCTTGCACCCCTTGCCTTTATACAGTAGCACTATGTAGGCATTTGTTCGATCCTCAGGCACCTCTCCATGATCCATACACACATTGAAAATCATAACTAACCAGTCAGCAACACAGTCAACCCTTTCTTAAGAAGTTCATCTGCAATACCATACACTCCAGCTGCTTTTCCACACTTTATCTTCTGCAAGGCTTTCATTGCATCTTCTCTTTTCAACAAACAACTTGCCACATGATAATATTATGATGAATACAAGTTGAGTATCCCTTATCTGAAATGGCTGGGACCAGAAGTGTTTTGGATTTTGGAGTATTTGCATATACGTCATGAGATAACAGGATGGTATGGAAGCAAACAGGTTAGAGCTGAGACATACCTCAACTTTTTGACCATTCAACGGTCTTCCTCAGGAGATACTGATTCCAGCATTCAGCAAGACTGTGTTCCTCAGCAAGTGATGGTCACCTGGACAGAGGCCTTGGTGTGACGCTCTCTGATTAGATAGCTTGTCCTTCTGCCTCCACTTGTTCACAGCGATCTCCACTGCCTGACGTGACCTGCAGAAGAACCCAGACCTTGTGTTAATGTTGTCTTTGATAGCGATGTAAGCCGCTTATATCTTTACCAAAGACAATGTTAACACAAGGTCTGGGTTCATCTGCTGGTCAAGTCAGGCAGCAGAGATCGATGTGAACAAGTGGAGGCAGAAGGACAAGCAATCCAATCAGAGAGTGACACGACAAGGTGTCCGACCGGGTGACCATCACTTGCTGGGGAACACAGTCCTGCCGAATGCTGGAATCAGTATCTCCTAAGGAAGACCATTGAATGGTCGAAACATTGAGATATGTCTCAGGTCTAACCCATTCGTTTCCATACCATCCTGTTTTCCACATTTGTCATGATGGATAATGGATACATAATGAGATATCTTGGGGATGAGACCTAAGTCTAAACTCAAAATCCATTTACGTTTCATATACACCTTATACACATAGCCTGAAGTTAATTTGTACAATATATTTAATAATTTTGTGCATAAAAGAAAGTTTGTGTAACACTGAACCATCAGAAAGCTAGTGTGTCACAACCTTAGCTGCCCATGTAGACAGTCTGTGGTTGTTTGGCATCACCTTCATTCCTGACTCTGAATTTATGTGCTACTGATAAATAATCATATTCTTACACTTATTCACACATAAGTATTTAACAGTAAGGGATATGAAATACCATTAATACAATGAAAAAATAATGTGTTTAGGTGTGGAATTTTCCACTTGTAACATCATATTGCTGCTCAAAAAGTTTAAGATTTTGGAGCATTTTGGATTTTGGATTTTTGGTTTAGGGATGCTCAACCTATATTAACAGGAGAACAAACAGTAAAGCACGGTGAAAAAAAGTATATTTTCATCCTTCATCAGAGACTGGCTTTTGCTGAGTGAAGTGATTTTGGTGGGAGATGTGGCAGAGTTACTGCTATCTGCCTTACTCTCTGAGTCATCTCTTTCTGTTTGTGGGACTGTTGTCCATAGAGGAGCACTATCTGTCTTGTTATTGTGCAATTGGAAGGACATTTTCCAAAATATATATGCAAAGATAGCTACTTTGAATTCCCTTTCTCCTTTTCCTTACACCCTTGATAATACTTCTCACTGCTTCTAGCAGCTTACCTCCCACTCCAGATATTCTTAAGACATTCCATAAAGCATTTGTTCTCGTGTCTTCCAGACATTATTTACATTTTTCCATAACATCTTTATTCCCCCTAAAGTTTAATGATGCTGTGTCATCCCAACTCTTATTTGCCCTCGTTTTCAATCACTGTAACTTCCTCTTCACCTCTTGCTGCTTTCTCTTATACATCTCCCAAGCATTTGCATTCCTTCCCTGTAAATACCGACCAAACACCTCTCTTCTCTCTTTCACTAGCAACTTTACTTCTTCCCACCTCTTCCCACATCTTACTACCATTTCTAATCTGCCCACCTTCCACCATTTACATGCCACATGTTAACACTGCTTCCCCATATACCTCCCATTCGTCATCCACTCCCCACACTTCATTTGTCATTCTACACTGAATTTCTGCTGGTATTTCTTCACACAAGTCTCATTTTCAAGCTCACTTATTATCACCACTCTCTTCTTCCTGGTATTGTTTCCTCTTTTTTGAAAACTCCACAAATCCTTACCCTCACCTCCACAGGATAATGATCAGACATCCTACCAGCTAACCCTTTCTGCACATTTACATCCAAAAGTCTCTGTTTTACATACCCATCAATCAGTATGTATTTTTATAATGCCCATGACCATCTCTCCTATTCACATATGTATACTTGTGTATATCCCCCTTTTTAAACCAGGAATTCCCAATCACCAATCCTGTTTCAGCACACAACTCCACAAGCTCTCCACCATTTCCATTCATACACTAAATTGCCGCATTATTTACCATCACATTTAAATCATCTATCACTGATACCTGTTCTCATGCACCAAAACTGCTGACACAGTCACTCAGCTGCTTCCAAAACATTTGCCACACTTGATCTTTTTTCTCATGGGTAGGTGTATATGCACAAATAATCACCCATCTGTCGCCATTCACTTTCAGTTTTACCCACACCAATCTAGAATTTACTTTCTTACACTTTATCACACACTTCCACAACTCCTGCTACTGGAGTAATGCTACTCCTTCCTAACGTGCAAGGTATTTTATCTACCAGTTTTCCTGCTGGCATGTGCCAGAGGGATTGGAGGGTGGAGAGAGAGCCTTTGCTTTGCTATCCTTTTCTTCTGCTTACATTTTTTTTTTTTTCCAGACCATCTACTTGAACCTTGGGGCTCTGTGGTCTTTGTATCTATGTAACTAAAGATACAAGATCAGTACATATAAAGTATGGGTTTAGATTGATCACATATTGATTAAGGGGTGTAGGTCATTAAATATAGAATATGGGGCTTAGTATATCATGTATTGATAATGGGTTTAGATCAGTACCTATTGAGTATGGGGTTTAGTTTATCACATATTGATTATGGGGTTTATATCAATACATATAGAGTATTGGGTTTAGTTTATCACATACTGAATATGGGGTTTAAATCATTACTTATAGAATATGAGGTTTAAATCAATAATGTAGATTATGAGGTTTAGTCTATCACATAATTGATTATAGGTTTCAGATCATTACTCATAGAGTATGGGGTTTAGCTTATAACAATTTGATATTGGTGTTTAGATGAATGTATATATAGTATTGTGTTTAATTTATAACTTATGGGGTTTAGATCAGTACTTATAGATTTTGGGGTTTAATTTTTCACACTGATTATAGGTTTGAGATCAACACATATGGAAAATGGGATTTAGTTTTATTGACTATGGGGTTTAGATCATTACATTTGAAGTATGAGGTTTACTTTATTGCATACTGAATAGGTGGCTTAGGTCATTACATACTAAGTATGGGTTGTACGTCATTATGCATAGAGTATGGTGTTTAGTCTATTGCATGTACGGTATGAGGTTTAGATCATTGCTTAGCAGAGTGGTCTGAATTAAAGTGTCTGCAGAAAGTCTTTTCTGCTCCCATATATTTCCATAGGCAATACATGGCTAATGTTGTTGTGGGTGCAAGCATACTACACTCTTAGGGGTGAATTCATCATAAATCTGGTTGCTGAGACTAGTTTTTCTAATAGTATGAGCACCAACAACCGGCTTCAGTATACCTTGGGCTATCTTGTGGGAAGGACATTCTTTCTTTACTCTCCCAGGCTTCTGCTACATTTTGAGAATTTTGCTTCTGGGTGCTGTATTTCTTCCACTCATGCTTCAGGATGATTGGCTCTTACCTTTCTAAGGAGAGTAAAGCCCAAATTCTCACCTGGAAGCAAGAAAATGTGAGTACACATGATATATCTAAGCACTTTGGGCACTCAGAATGCACATTCATGTGGCTGTTTTCTGCATCACTTCACCAGTGCCTCTCATGTAGGAGATGAAGACTCTGTGGACCCAAAATATGGACCTAGAATACTTCAGGAACCTTGCCAATTCCACACCCAGACATTTGCAGATGGTAATCAAGGCCAAAGGAGAGATGACACAATACTAAAATGTAAATGTGACATCGCCTTTGAAAATGTATGGTGTTTTGTAGACACTGTATGCTTGGTTGTCCTTATACTTTTGTAGAGACTGATATACAGCACATAGATACAGGGATGGTTAACTCATGGTTTCTTTGGAAAGCAAATCTAGAAAATGTGTATACCAATAATAGCAACTTAGTTTTGAACATTAATGTTGTTGTGTTATGACAAAAGGCACATCAAGAGGAATTAAGTTGCCATCCCTCTGCACCCTGGATGTTAGAATACATGTTTGTTTTTGTATGACATTCTTAATGAATGTGGTTTTTAGCCTGGGCTGGCATGATTATTTTTGTCAACCAATGCTAGCTTGATTCTGTGCATCCAACAGTCCAATGAAAAGTTTGGATAACTATATGTTTGTAGAGTTAGATCCTGATTGGTTGCCTTTGCCTACAGTAGGTTGATACTTGTTTTGCTTGGCCGCTTGAATTTTTGTGAACTGAGTTCGTTAAATAGACTCTTTGATTTTTTTTTCTCTCTCCAGTCATGGACAAAAGTCCACATCAAGGCCATGCCTTAATTGAAATTAAGAGAGAATTGTGAAGTAGAAAAGGAAAAGACAGGAGAAAGTATGATTACTAAGTTGGTGTTTTGGTATCCAAATGATATTGGTCCATTACTTGATGATGACAAGTCACACATAGCTGATGTCTCTGCAACTGCTTTGTGTTGGAGCTCTGAAACAAAGTCTTTTATTCAAAACTAATCCCTATTTTATTTTTTTTTTTACCATTTTATTATGTTTATGTTCTAGGCAATATTTGCATGGCAGCAGCAGCTGTGTTGGAGGGGGAGTGAATCCCTACCACGCAGTTTACTCCTCGGCGCACGTGTCCAGTAGACAGGACTCAGAGCTCCAGAGTTTAAGTTCTGATGCTCTCACCGACGACACTCTATCCTGCACTGATTCCTCTGTGTGAGTACACTTGTTTGCACCAGCTGCTTGACACCCTTGCTGCACTTATACTTTTATCGCTGGTATGCTCATAGTTTACTTAGCTCTTGCTCAGAGTAACTTAAGTATTTCCTGTAGGGTTGGTTGTGTTGCTACTTTTTTTTGTGTAGAAAGGATCCTTTGTTGAAGATGTAAAGTGAGGGAAGTGGAAGATGGCACTGGTGTAAATGGTAGTGTAGGAGAGGGCATTGGAATATTGGTGGAGGAGTAAAGTGAATGTGAGTATCACTTATGTTGGTCATCCCATTAATTGTGATTTTGCAACTTTGACTAAACTGAGCAGTAACAGGATCAGTGTCCATATAGTGTTGCAGCAGAAAATTATGCATTTTAAAAGACCCTCACTAGGGAGTTTAGCATTTGTCGTCATTTATCAAAGTGTTCCTCTTTTTGGAATGGTTCAGATAACCAGTTATGAAAGTGTGGCAGATTAGTGCAAGCTGTGATATTTCAGGTAAAAGAAATATTTGTAGGGGATAAAGAATAATTCCCACGTATCCCACAGTGTGTCGTAGAAGGTGACTAAAGGGTGTGGGAGTGGGGGGCTGGAAACGCTCCCCTTCTTGTATTTCAATTTCTAAAAGGGGAAACAGATGAAGGAGCCAGGCAGGGAGTGCTCATCCTCCTCGAAGGCTCAGATTGGGGTGTCTGAATGTGTGTG
>JAYMFT010197914.1:0-11735 GCA_038088735.1 Panulirus argus
ATATATATATATATATATATATATATATATATATATATATATATATACTCTTATGGGTTTAAGACAGTGTGGGAGCCGTTCCTTTAGGATATTGATATACACAACCACTACGTTGTTCCCCTTCACCACCTACTGTAAGCAGCCATAGCTCTGCTATCATCCTGTGGCCAGAGGGTCACACATGCGGCGGTCGTTTCATCGTCCTCAGTACCTTGTGGTCCACACAGTGCTGGGGACCAGGTGGAAGGGCGTCAGATCGTGTCCAATATTTACTAAGGCCGGGTGGATCGAGTGCAGATATTGCCGGAGTCGCGAACAACAGCGTTGTCTTTTACTGTCAACCTGTGTGTGTACACATCAGTGTGGTGAAGAGAAAGGTGTTCAGTACTTCACCCTGTGGAACACCAGGTGTTCAGTAAGACACACACACACACACACACACACAGACGCATGCCATTAATTTTTCATTAGCTGTCTGGTTTTATCATTTTACTGTGAGTTGCACATACTTAGTTGCATCACATAGAATGTGTTCACGGGCTCACTGTGTAGTCTGTAAGAACCGAGCACAAGGTATTGTTTGGTCTTTTCGGAACTTGTGAAGTTGACCTTTAGACGATACAAGAAAGAGCCGATCGGTTGCTTAAACACGCGATGGGTGTTGACCGGCCCAATAAAACCCAGGCTAAGCGCTGGATGAGGCACCCACAATGCCCAGCCGCGTCACACCGTTCACTAGTGTTGTGTCGTATTGTGTCATAAGACCATAGTCCTGTGTACTGTAGATGTACATATCTGTTTTCTAATAAAACTGTTAAGACCATCGGGTCTTCATTATATCTGTTTTCTAATAAAACTGTTAAGACCATCGGGTCTTCATTAAGCACCATGGAACGAAGAAAACTAACCCAACTTACAATTCTCCACCCTGTGGTACACCAGGTGTTTAGTGCTCCACCCTTAGAACACCGGGTAACTGATTGCCGTTGCTATTACTTGCTTGTCCCAGTAAAAACATTACAGATATGTAACATCGTTGTCGACTGCGACAGGAAAAAAATATTAGTAATTTATTACGATCGTCTTCACAGTTTGATCAGTTGCTTTATGTTTGCTCGTCATACAAAGGAAATGACAAGAAAATATCGTTTTGTTTTGTAGATTTGTTGATTATTGTTTAGGGTTCACTTGGGTCGATGTATTCTTGCTAATGCATCTTGTTGACTTGGTGACGGTGATAAATAACAGTGTGGCTGGAACGCTTGCTCACCAAGTGAGGGAAGGGTTGGTGAGGGCGTCCCAGAGAGGGAGGAACGCTGCCCACAATCTGTTTCATTACCGGTAATGACTTCAGGTTATCTCTTGTCAATTAAGGTACATTATCATTACCTGTAAAACAATTAAAGGTCTTTTAATGTAATCACAGAGGGATGGTAAAGTGACTGTGTTTCTATCCACTTCACAGACGTAATCAGTTATATTACAATTACGTGTTATACACTCGTCTTTACTGATTACAAATGATTTCATCGAACTTATTAAAAGATTACATATAATTACTAATTACCCCATAGTTGCAGGCAAGCCATGTTAATTGTTTGAGAGGTTGATGAAAAATTTTTGAAGGGTAAAGTTACATTGAAAGGACGGGCAAGAGGTTGGGGAAGATAGTGAACGCATCGTCACACAGACAGAGGTATTGTCTTGGGGAAATGAGAGAGAAGTACAGGTAGGACCGAAGTGGAGACGACCAGGTAGTGTAGGCCTGGCTGAGACAGATCTCAGGTCAGGCGTGCTTGACCCCAGAAGCCAGACTTCACAAGAGAGGAACCAAGAAATAATTTGGGGGAAAAAAAAATGCTGTTTGGACTGAAGTGTAGGTTTTCCCAGAGCTGTTGTGGAAGGATCTGTTTCATTGCGTATACATCATTGATAATGATAAAGGTAGTCAAGATGTGGCTGGTGACACTGGCAATATATGTCAGCGACAACTCACGAATCGCACGAATTTGCCACGACTATCTCAAGCCGAGCCTGAACCAGGTATCCATTTTATCGAACAGTCCATAGGGGATGGATGAACAGCTGCGTTGACTGTGGACCTACTGCCACAAACCAGGATCCGAACCCTATGCGCTCGACCCTAGGCGGGCGGCTCGTGAATGGGTCACGGTCAGTAACAATAACCGCTACACCACGGGTCAGAGGATCATTATGAGGCACCTGGGACTTCTCTCTCTCTCTCTCTCTCTCTCTCTCTCTCTCTCGTGTTAGATAAAGATCTTGTGTTTTGAGACAACGAAGCCAAGAGAAGCAAGTTGACTCACAACAGAGTAGCATCTCGTGACGCGGAACTAAACAGGCTCAAGTAAGGATACTGACGGATGATGGTACATGAAGATGCAGTTGTTGTGGCGATAACAGCTGATGCTCCTGACACTGGGCTGACACGATGGGCTCCCGTGCTGACGCCGTGTGTTCCTTGGGCTTTAGGAAGGCTACTAATGTCACGTGTCATGCGTGACGGCGTGAGTGTTGGTATGCATGAGAGTCACGCTCCGGCCTGGTGCGTGACCCGGATTACTCCGTAAAATCTTTTGAGAACTGATCAGTTATTGGCGTTCGTGACTCGTCGGGACTAATAAAGGCACCGGGGAAAGGTTAGGTCAAGGAGGCCAACAAGACGCGGTGGGTGCGACCTTACAGCCCTTGATAAGGTCACCTGGTCCGTGGAGACGCAAAGGCGGGGATTTGTTTTATGTTCGAGGCTCCAGTCACGGGCAGCAGTCCGCATCCAGGCCGGGCCCTAATGGAAATACGAGGAGGGGTTAAGGAGGGGCGGGAGAAGGACGAACACAGGAAAGACGTTTTAAAACTCCTGGAGGAAGTGGAATTATGCCTTTTTCACGAAGGGTCAGGTTGTAGTTATTACGGGAAACTGGAGAGGGGAAAGACTTTCAAAACCTGGTGGCGTGAGGAAAGAAATATCACATCGGGCCACCGTTATTATCACCGTACCCAGGAGCATGGCTGGTGGTGGGTGAGGCGCTGCCTGGCCAGTGTGGTCGCAGGAGAGGCGGAGGGGGCCAGGACCTCAGGCCTCGAGGAAGGCCTCTTGGGACCCCTGGCCAAGGGGCGTGTGGCCGGCGGCACTCTGGTGTTGCTGGAGGAGCTGCACGTGTCAGGTCTGGTCTTCCTAATGTGGGAGACACAAAGTATGGAAGTTATCATCTCACTGGGATCAGGATGCTCGGACGGACACGTCCCAGTCGGGGCGGAAAAGCATCCCTGAATAGGAGGCATCCATCGAGAGGGGTCGCCACAGTCGCTCTCAGGCTCAGATGGTCCTGACCCGAAGTTGAGGCGGCGTCTGCATCAACAGCTGGCTATCCACACTCCAAACTGATTAGCTGTTCTCACCTCCCTACAATCTGAGAGTGTTTTCAAGAAAGGTAGAGGTAGCCTTATAGTAACTGACTGATTCTCTTCACAGTATCAAACTTCCTTCCGTATGATCATGATTTGCATGTATGGGAAGTACGAAGCACGTATGTCAAAATCATCCATGATTGAGTAAGTGTCCAGTTTCTCTGGATTTCCGCACACACTGGGCCCAGAATGTGTGTTAAGACTGTTGTGGTAGCAGACACGTCTGCCTGGAAGACATCAATAAAGGATAACCCGGGTCCTCCTGCAAGTACCGCAAAACCACATTCAGAGAGAACTTGAACAAAGTCTTTTAGACCTATGACGAAGTGAAATAGATACAAGCATATCTTTCCTGTGGGTGGTGGAGCCTTACCTTTCCACCCACAGGAAGGGTAGGGGAGTAAAATAAGCTCTTCGGTGGATATCGGGAATCAGCAGCTGAGTCAAGGCTGAGGGTTGGGCGGCTAGCTGTCAGCTGTTTGTGGAATCTGACAGCTCAGCGGATGGGGACGCGTCTCGTGGGAGTTAGCAGTGGTGTACCCACCCCACGTGCTCGTCCCGGAGTGTCCTGGGAGGGACGGCCGTGATGGGAGGGGCGCTGCTTGGATGATGGGACGGACGGCTGTGGTAGTGGATCAGCAGACTGGCAAGAAGCAGGTGCAGCAGTGCCAGGGCACAGCAGGTGTGGTAGTCGTCATCTTGGCCTGTGGTGTGTGTGGCTGGAGACGAGTGGTGACGGGTACATACATGTATACGTACATGCTGATCCATGTAACGGCCGGCAGCTGACACAGGTCATCATAAGCCAGGGAACTCGCCGTGAGGCACGTGTATTAAGGACGAACAATGGTTTGTTGACAGTCATGCACAGGTATAGCGCCTGGTGGGGTGGAGGGTGGGGTCACCCGTCACCTGTCACCAGGGGCAGGGGGGGTGCCAGGCGCCCACTGGTGGGCCCCAACCTGTGTGTCTGGGGAGTTGATACCCCTGACCATACATTCCCCCCCTCCCCCAACACCTGGGGCCCGTGTGTGGGAAGTGTGGGTCCAGCAAAGAAACTGCTTTTTCTCGTACCGATGCTGGCACCTCTGGTGAGATGGTGCCTCTGACCAACAGGCGTCGTGTGATGCTGTGGTCGTAGACATTATCTGTAATAAAGTAAACAAACTGTGCATGTGAGAAATGTGAGAAAAAGAACAAAGGTTGGATGTGTAGTGTATGCTAAAGCGTTGGTGCTCTTTATTATGTTGTCTTTACCACAGTGATGTGTGTGTGTGTGTGTGTGTGAAGGCACTTGGGGAAGATCTGGAACCGGTAACATCTCACGACGGACCATCATGACTTTACACCTTATCCGGGACCGGATGGTCTTCACCGGTCGGCGTGAGGCCCTCGCTACACCCGCGGGCCCAACAGACCTACCCCTCGGCCACAGCTTGTCTCTCGAGGGACCACAGTGTGTGTGTTAGATGCTTTGTAATGTTACAGGTCAGCCAGGCTCCACGGCTGGCCCGCCTACCACCTTGGGCCCAAGGCCACGTCCCAGCACGACGCTGTGTGGCCCCCGGGTCCGGCAACGTGGGTTGTCTGTGATGACAGCTGGTGGGGGGGGGATGCACCAGACCCCCTTCATGGCAGATGGTATCTGTGCACAGTTGACTTTTTCTTTCTATCAACTGGTCATGAGTAGATATCTTGCTGAAATTATATTAATAATGATAGTAATAATAATAATAATGATGATTATAATTGATAATAATAATAATAATAATAATAATAATAATGATAATAATGATAATGTTGTGATAGAAATAGTAATGATAATGATTGCTATAAGATAAATATTATTTTGTTTGAATTCGAAAGATGAGTCGTCTTCGTTTGGATTACAGTAAATACAAAAGACATTATTTAACTCTTAATGTATTTGCATTAGACATACAGCGGAACAACCATCCTGAGTTAGCATACTGATCAGTTAAGAACTGTTGTGAGGTCTGGGATGGTTGGCGTCTGGCCCCACGGCGTCCTACATCTTGGGGGGGGGGGGTCACCTGTTGTGTGTGGCCAGCCTTGTGGTTCTGGCGGGTGGTAATGTGCTGGGGGAATCCAAGGAGGCGGGCGTTTGCCAGGATGGATCAGCTGTCGTGCTGTGTTGAGGACGTACACTCTCCCAAAAAAGTATCTGACCCCCTCCCGCTGGGCCTGAAGTTTCTAGTAATCTACAACTAGCCGACCGAGATTAAAACCTGACTTTACTGCCACCCTGATGCAGTTGTAAACTTCATTACGATGGCAACGAAGTTAAGTCTTAATCTCGGTCGTCAGCCAGTTGTAGATTATTAGAAACTTCAGGCCCAGCGGGTGGGGGCAGGGGGTGGGAGGCCCTTACATTTTTGGGAGAGTGTACATCCTGAGGCCAGAGGCTATTTGGCTGTGAGAGCATTCTGTCTCCCACAGGAATAACCTCCCAGAAAAACGCATCATAAACTTATCGTATGATTTTCCAGGGATGTACGGTGACCGTGCCTTGTACTGCAGGTGAAAGGAAAGTAGGAACACCATCTGTATAACGTAACCAATGTCTGTATTGCGAACCTGTGGTGGTGCCTGAGTTGCCTGGCTGGTAATATGGTCAACGGAAGTTGTTCAGTTGGACGATGCATTGAAGTACACTCGTAATGACGTAACATGGTCCAGAACAGGTACTGGACCCAGTGGACTGAGGTCATGCACAAAGATTTGGTTGTTTTGTAAGTGGTCAGAGAAACATGAATTTATATTTCTGATGGTTTAGCAGCAAGGGTCACGACCTGATTTCATAACCGGTGACACTTGGATGGAGACTTGCATTTACTGCAACACTGGTCGAAGAGATTGGTACTGGAACTGTATTGCAAGAACTGTGACTGACCAGATTGCAGATACGTTTTGGAAGGTGCCGAAAGTCGGCCTACAACTAGATAAGGAGTTAGGTCATCTGTCTTGTCTTGAGAGGTATACAGTGCGCCTGTGAGGGGGCGCTAATTGTGTTTTGGTCAAATGGAATGACCTTCAGGTGTGTCGATTTTGCGATCACGTACTTACCTAAACCCAGATGGGAATCGCCGGACTTCTGTGTTCGCCCCACCGCACAGGACATAAGATGGTGGTGATGATGATGGAGAGAGAAGAGATAGTGCTTCACTAGGGTCCAAGACCTGTACCTCCGCTGTGGCTGCTTATCAGTTGGTATAAACATCATCTACACAGTTCTGAGACACGAGGCGTACTGTGGAAGGCTCTGGAGTACATACAGAGAAGAGTCGAGCAACATATTGGAAAATATAAGAAGGCAATCGGTCCTGGGATACGGCCCAGCGGAACACCACCTGTGCCGCCACTGATGTCACACACAAGTGGTGTGATATCCCCCTTATCCAAGGTTAGAGAAGGCAGTGGATGTCCCTGGCGTGGGGAGAGCCAAGTGGGGTGGGGGAGAAGCAGGAGGGATGGGTGGTCAACCCCAGGGTGTCACCTTACACCCCAAGGATGGGGTCGTCCGGACCGGCACGAATATTTTCTTTTAGATCGAGTGTCAGAGGAGAGGAGGAAGAGGAAAGGAAGAGGTAGTTTGACATGGAAGAGCAGATTGGAGTGTGTCCAGGTGTATGGCGGAAGTGTTTGAACGTTTGTGGGAGATATATTTACCCCGGCAGATTTGGGGTGTGTAAGTAGTCGTGTTGTATCTCGAAGGAGATTCACGAAGCTGAGCAAACCATTGTTCGTTGTGTGACCCTGTCCCCCTCCACCATTCCACGGACACCCCCTCCTGTCTCCCCCCCCACCACCACCACCCCACACACACCCCTCCACCCTCACCGAAACGTGACACTCTCTTTCAGATGTTCGCGTTGACTTACCGTTACACTGTGCTGTTCCCAATACACAACGTAGTGTATGTGTAATGTGTTTATGTATACACTGATTCTGTATGTGTATGCCACATTCTAAACTTGTTTTTCATCCCACAGATATTGTTACCTACGTTGCTGACAGCATCACTCACGATCCTGTAACCATATATCCTATATCTGATGTGTCTTAGAACCTCCCTCCCCCCAGTGACGGAAGGAGGACCCCTGTGGGTCCTTGGGCCCCACTCGGGCCCGCCTGTCACTCTCCTGTGTCCATGTACTGTACCCACTGTACGCCCTATCCTTGCCTCCACCTGCTCCTAGATATGTGCCCTTCACCCATACTCTCACTGAAATGATTCACCTGTTTCTAGACAATGAATATTTTAAAACTAAAAATAAACGCTGCTGCTGTGGTGGCGGTGGTGTCGTGTGGTTGGCCTGCTACTGTGGTGGTGGTACTGTAGAGGCGATGGTGATGCTGCCGCGGTGGTAAGGCGCTAGTGGTGGTGGTGGTGGTGGTAGTGTGGTGGCCGTGGTGTGGCTGTCTGGTTGTGGTGGTGTCAGGATGCCGCGCTGGTGTGGCTGATGTGGCGCCATATTTAGCGGGCGGCTCTTTGGCATGGGACCTTCGAAGGGAAGACATATTTGATCTTCCCTTCCATCTACCCTTTCCCATATTCCTCTCTGTTTCCCCCCTTTCCCACATACTCCCTCCCCGTCCCTTCCGCGTCTCCTGCTGTTCCACAGCTTTCTCCTCCTCCAACCCTGTTCCGTCATCCTCTCCCGTTCTATCATTTTTTTCCTCTGTTCCATCGTCTATTGTTGTTTCCCTTCCTCCCGCTGCTTGTGTCTCTCTATTTTCCATTCCCGTTCCAGGACGGACGCTCGCCACCGACCTTCCCGCCAGAGTATACCTTCCCATTCGACCAACATTTGTTCGACCAGTTTGTTTCCGTAATGTGATGCAAGAGTAGAGAGGCGTATCCCCTTCGCCGCGTCTCGTTTTCTTTGATTCTTGTTTCATCTCGACCGAGTAATATCTCGTTTTCTATTGATACTTGTCCGGTCTCGATCGAGCGGTCTCATTTTCTGTTGATCCTTGTCTCGTCTCCACTGCGCAACAATGTTTCGTTTTCTGCTGTTGCTCGGCTCATCTCGACCCCGCAGTCTCGTTTTCTGTCGATACTTGACTCGTCTGAGTCGGGCGGCACGCCGATTTCTGTTGATCCTATTCGCATTTCTCCGGCCCTGCGCGCTGAATGTAACACGCATATTGCCTCATGTTGTCGTCACTACCTCACGCAGCTGGTGGCCTCTCTCTCTCTCTCTCTCTCTCTCTCTCTTTCTTAATGGACGCTGAAGGGGATAATTGACCTTCCGTCTTGCATGTTCAGCAGGAACGCGCGTTGTTGGATTCCGGAATAAAAGGTTTTATTATTATTATTATCATTATTACTGTTATTATTATTATTATTATTATTATTATTATTATTATTATTATTGTAATTATTATCATTATTATTATTATTATTATTATTATTATTATTATTATTATTATTATTATTATTATTGTTATTTTCATTTTCATCATTATCATTATTATCATACTGCATACCCCATGGAATGATATTATTCTAAGGAGAGGTATACCCCTAAGTTGATCCAAGTAAGGGAAGGCTCGTGTTTTTTCAGGACGTCTATATTGGCTTATTGGTGACTGGACAAAACAAACACTTCTATAAGAAGTATGAGATGCAAGGAAAAGCATGATTTCGTGCTAAAACCCATGGTAATATGATAGAGCTATCGTTTGAGGCTACAAACACAGAAATCATTATAGCCAAATATGAACATGATTAAGATTATTATCATAGCAGTAGTTCATAGCAGTATATCTATAATAAAGATAAATCATTAGAGAACACACACACACACACACACACACATACACACACACACACACACACACACATTTTATATACATATATTATCTATATTGTATGATGTGTGGTCCGGGAGATCATGGTGAAGAGAGGACAGAGGAAAGAAAAGGAACTGAGCTGAAAAGACCTCAACGTGTTGTTGTATGCAGATGGAAGCTGCACAAAAACCACGGGCAATGGAAAAAGAACATTGTGTAAATGAGGAGAGTTGACTGTGAACATTTCCACTCGGAACACTATTTACAT
This sequence comes from Panulirus argus, assembly GCA_038088735.1. Taxonomy (NCBI): domain Eukaryota; kingdom Metazoa; phylum Arthropoda; class Malacostraca; order Decapoda; family Palinuridae; genus Panulirus; species Panulirus argus. Next base: position 9,518 of record JAYMFT010197914.1, read on the forward strand.
AAGAAACGAGTCTTGTGTTCTGAGGAACTCTTGGGGGTAAGTAATTAAGATTTTGTGTTGATCTTGGTCGTTTCTCTGAGAAGTGGTGATATTTAGAGCGTTACATTTGAATTTATAAGAAACTGGATACATTAGATGGGTAGAATTTGATATATATATTTTACGCTGTTCTTTGGATATTTCTAAACGCAAATACTCTCTCTTGTGCACCTGAGAGAGTCATTGTGGAGTTGAATAAATCCACTCTTGGTTCTTTCCATTTCCTCCATCTCCTCCACTGAATCTTCTAAGCATCTCTCTCCCACTTTCACCACCTCTCTGTCTTGATCCTTTGATTCTGTTTTACCCCCGCCCTCTTCAACAACCCCTCCACCTATAACCAAATCCCAATTGGCCACAGTCAACCATCTGGTAACCCGGACTTACCTTACGGGTCACAAAAGCATTTCGAAATGCAATTTGTCCTGGATACAGATCCTTTTAAGAAGACTCGGTGGGTAATGGAGGTATACAATCTACCTTCCTACCGTTCCTTATTTTGGTAAGCAATGATATCTGATCCTTGGCTTTCGTTAGTGTAGAGTCTCGTTGATTTAGCCCATCTGCCTAAATCTACGCCTTTCGGTGGTAAAAGATACCATCATCGGAATGTTTACTTCAAAATCCTTTGTTAAGAAGAGTTAAGATCTACAAAAGGCAGTCGGAGGCTTCTCTAAGCACTGGTATCTCCAGCCAACAGAAAAACATTAAGATTTTTTCAAATTTCTTATAGTCACGCACGTAAACTCTTCTTAAGAGAGTCTTGTATGTTGTTGTACATGTAGATTACAATCAGATGTGATAATCTCTATTTTTTTTTTTTTTTTTGCAGTTCGAATTGTTCGTCAGTATATTTAGAGAAACGTCAGCTTATGTTTCGTTGCGTTGACAGCCCCCAGCCACGAGCATCTTGTTTGGTCAGCCTCCTTATGTGGCAAGCAGTTTAAAAGGTATTTGAGGTAAGCTTGATACCCCCTGCTATTCTGTACAGGTGGAAGGGAATTTCCCCCCAACTGAGTTTCCAAAAAAACGTCCGTACGTACAAAAAAAAAATCTCCCTAGATTTTGTCTTTTTCCCCCCTTATTCCTAAGCACCCGTCCTGTCATCCTTTTCCAGATGTTACACACTTCAATTTCTCTCGCTGTTAGATTATGGCTCCTTTCCCGTGTTGATTCATAGGTCTGATTCGTGGTCATATTTTGGTCTCCCACATTTGCATATGTAATCAATTCATCAACTTTTAACTCTATTCTTTTTGCAGTTACCTCCTAAAGGTTTATCTATTTCTTTTATTCCTGTCTCTTTTTTTTTTTTTCGACGTTACTTAATTCTAAACGACCTATTTTAGGTGTTGTTGTGTGCCAGTTGACTTAGCTAATAAGCTGTGACGTCATGCTCGCATGATGTCACTGATTTGACCTGAACTGATCCAACTCGATATTCACCTTGCTTAAATCCCGGCTTGTTTTCTTACCTGAGTTGCTAAGTCTTGTCACCGTAAAGTTTGGACGAAAACTGATATGCGTGTGTGTGTGTGTGTGTGTGTGTGTGTGTGTGTGTGTGTGTGTGTGTGTTCACTTTCACACATGTCTTGCTAAAGATCTGAGCATATCAGGTTCTAATAAGGTTCCCATATTCGCTCTTCCAGGGTGCTGGAAATCAACTCTTCAAAGTTTGCTTTATTTCAAAATTCTCTCCAGTGAAGAGATATACCCTCATTATAGTACTGTTAAAACCTCATGCCTTCTTTAGGCAAAAAAATAAACTCCTCCTTTTCTTCTACAATGTATGGTGTTTCATCACGGTGACTGGATTATGAATGAAGACAAAATTAGTATTTTCAATGATGGAACCTGGAAAAGATCTAAGAAAATCTGGAAGAGAAGTTGAACATAAGATTCATGACAAAAGATTACGATCCTATGATCCATGCGAGAGTTCCTATTGCCTTTGCGAAGGATATAACTACTTACTTCTTATTGCAGTCTCCTTACAGCAACTCTGGCAAAGGGATCATTGCTCACTATCAAATAGAATTCCCTACCAACATTACTGATAAAAGAACTCTTATGTATGATTTGTTAAAATATCCAGATACACCTGGATATTATATATATATATATATATATATATATATATATATATATATATATATATATATATATATATATATATATA
>JAYMFT010197925.1:0-11735 GCA_038088735.1 Panulirus argus
ATATACTTGCTTCAAATAGATGTGGGTCGTCTTAATGTATGAAATGTGAAGTGGGTAATGGCAAAATCAAACGCATGTATTACTTATCAATACATATAATCTCAAATCACACTATATAAGACTGTACAACACATGAGTGGAAGGACTACGATCATCGTTGACGAAGCACTTTTCACTTCATTATGTTTTCACTGCATTCAGGTGCGTCTCCTGCACGTGAGAATGACAAGGGACGGCCTCACGTGCGTACGCTTATTATACACTGGTGATTGGCTGGTGTCAGAACACTCGTACGGTTACGTGGTCGTTCATAGAATGACGTTCTGGGCGACATACTGGAAGCGCGTGGCGGGTTGGGACGGGCGCTGCTGGAGGTAATATGAGCAGCACAACAGAAGTACATGCTGGAGTGCACACACAAGTCGCTGGCCTTGTGGTTCAGCTGGGTTTAGGTCTGGGTAACACTGCAGTAACACAGACTTGAAGAATCGTTGCTAAATCGGTCAACACTCTGGTCGGGTTCTCAAGTTCTCGGGGTACTGGAGGTGTACGCATGGGTCATTGCTGGTTTTCCAGCGATATGTGAGCTCTATGACCCCTGTAGCCTGGCACACCCCTACATACGTAGCTACAGGGGAGGTACTCTACCGTGGGGCTGGAGGCTAAGGGATAGACGCAACGTGCCGCCTCAGGCAGGTGGCCAAAATTCCGGTTCTTGGCTTGCCTGAGGCCGCGTTCGAGTCTCCCGAGCACTGCATCTCCTGCTTCTGATGCGTCTCGATCTTAAAGCAGCGAGACAGATTATTCTCCGCCAGTGTGTCCTTGACGATACAGGTTGAAAAATAAGTATTGTGGGTTCTCACTTGGGCGACGCTGGCAATAGAATCAGATATAAAAAGTCACTCGTGTCTTCACACACTCTCACAGTCATCTGGTGCGTGGTAAGCACTTGCAAAAAGTAGTTCGCCGCTGATGACACTATACACGCAGAAATCATTGCATCTGCTGAATTTGCCTCAGTTTTATTTTCCTCCATGTCACCGGGAACATTGTCCGTAAAAAAGTTATTGATTATAGCTATTTAGTTCCTATTTACATGCATTATTGTGTCCCATTATATCTGATAATCCCAGGTTGTTGTAACTCGCTCCTCGTGCCTTGATCTGTAACATGCATTTCATCTGGTCTGTGTCACCACTCATCTGTAACGTACGGGAAAGGATTGTGACGCTCTTGGGGCTCCAGATTTTGTGTGTGGTTACTATTTGTATGTAAATATACCATGTCTTTACTCCTAGGTATACACACACACACACACACGCACACACACCAGCCTAAGCTAGGTACCCATTTATCGACCAGCCCCGAAGGGAGGATTAACACTTGGATAGGGTTTGGGCCAACTGCCTCGCCCAGGATATGGACCCATGCTGGTCAGCATGGGCTGGACCGTGCTGAGTGATGGTCAGCAACGCTAACCACTACACCAAGGAGGCCCGTATGTGTGTGTCTGTGTGTGCTTCACATATGTAGCTTGAAATGTTTAGGAATATACAAGTAAGCGTATCTGGACGGAATATTTAAATTTAAATGAGGATATGAAGAAAAACAGTTCTCGTGGAATAACAACTATTTTTTCTTTTCGTTTGCACACCCTTAAAGCAGCGCCAGCCATAGTGGGTCTGGAGGCTGGTGATCACAACACGCAACTTTTCTCTGTGACACCACCGTCAGGTTGTGGAGACACAGGCGGGCGCGTTGTGGCCAACACCCCACCACCATCACCGCCAGCCCTTATCATGTGCACGAATCAGTCTCTTCCACGCCGAGTATGGCCCATCCGTTACCTGGCGACACTGTATAGTGCTAAACTAGGATCTTATACTACAATTCCTGGCAGTATTTCTGGTGTAGGCTATCAGTGTCTGTCACTCATCTCTGGTTGTCTGTGGACCAACACCGTACTCGTCACCACACTAATCCTTTGCCTTATACATTGCACCATCCATGGACCAGTGTCTCACTACATCTATCTGGACGGAACAGATGCACAACTCACACGGGCAGCATACAACGCCTCACTTCAGTGCCAAGAGTCTCTGTCTTCGCCTCATCATGCGTCGACGGGACACAGCGAGGTGCAGCACTTGTCACTCACAGCGTCTGTGATTGTCTCGCTCCCCAGCAAAACACAGTTCCAGAGAGGCGAGACGTTACACAATGTATCGTTGGTCAGTTTACCATCGCCTTCGACGTCACAACAACTGGCACTTCTTCCTAGGGTTCATGGGGCTGCCCAGGGGGCAGTTGAAGGCCCGGGCGAATTCTGGGAAGTTGTGGAGCGGCCCCAGGATGCGGTAGTAGCTCAGGGAGTGCGGGTCGGACTCAAGGAGGAACTTGATGCTGAAAGTCGATTGTCTGGTGCACCACAGCTGGGGACACGATACAGTTAGTCTCGACCACACTACACTGTCTCTTTCTCTCTATCTCTCAAATTTCATCATATATAAGAAGCCAGGACATAGAAAGCATATTGAGATGATTAGCGCTCTCAAGTAAGGCTTGATTGATGAATAAGAACCCAAAGAAGGAATGAAGATGAACAAGCTCGAGAGAATTTTGAAGTGCTCCCACGAGCAAAATCGAGGGGATGGTACATATGAACCACCATGGAAGGCTGACAGAACTGGAACTTTGTGGCATAGAAAGAAAATGAGAAAGTCATATGATGATCTACGCATGACAAATTAAAGGATAAATAACATTATGAACTTGCAAACATCTGTGCAATGAACCAGTTATCAAATTTTCAAGAACACCACAGAATAAAGTTTTTCTCTTTTCACGTCAATATATCGTTTCCCGCCTAGCGAGATAGTGCTAGGATCAGATAAAGAACGGCTTTATTTGTTCACATCCACTCCTTAGCCAAAGCCCCACAATCCTTTCCGTGACTTCCCCTGGCTACTTCATAGGTCCTAGGTTCTGGTTCAGTCTGTACGCAGCGCGTCACCCCTCGTATACCTTATCGTTCCAGTTCGTTCTATCCTAAGCACATCTTTCACTCTCTTGCATGTTCAGGCCCCGATAACTCAAAGTCCTTTCCATTTCATTATTTCCATCGGTTTCCCTTGCCTTCTTGCTCACTTCCATTTCTGACAAATAAATCCTCTTAGTCATTCTCTCTTCACTCATCTTCTCCATATGTCCAATCCATTTCATCACACCCTGTCCAACTCCTTTACTAATACTTAGCTGACTACCACAGGTCTCTCTTACACTATTGTTGCTTCAACTTTTAACTCACCTCTCACCATATATCGTTCTCAAACAGTTCACTTCTAACACATCCACCCTCGTCCGTTCATTTGTATCTAGGACTCAGGATTCACACCCACAGAAACGCTGGGGTTACTGTGCCGTCATGCATACCCATCTCAGTCCTTATAGACAACTTCTCTTTTCATGCACTCCTAAATGAACCCACGACCTTTGCACCTTCTCACCCACCCTATGGCTCACTTCAGCTTCCACAGTTTCTTCCGTTGCCATGTCCACTATCTTTCGGTCTTATCTGCTTACATTCTCATTCAAATCAATTATGTCTCTCATCTGCTAAACCTCATAACATTAACTTTATTCTCATTAACTCTGAACGTCCTCCTTTCATACACTTCCAAACTCAGGCTCCAGCTTCTGCAGTTTCTCACTCGAGTGTACCACCAGAGCCGTGTCATCTGCAAACAGCAACTGACTAACCTCCCAAGCCCACCCTCATCTGCAGCATGTTGTAAACATTCTATCCCTGATGCAACAGGCATCAGAGCTGAAACAATCAAACCCTAAGTTTGGCGAGAAAGACTCTGTAAAAGATGGGATGTAGGACTCGATCCCACCTCAGATAATCTCTGCTATGCGTTCAGCACAACAGGAGGTTTCCCGGTTAGAAAAACAGTGCCTGTCCCAGGGAGAGTTAGAAAGTACCCATGTAGGGATGACCGCTGAATTCTCCCAAAGTGCCAAAGTTTTCATTTCGAAGTGGTGATGGTGGTCTTTTGTGTGTGTGTGTGGGGGGGGGGGGATGATAGAGGGTGGATGTCCCCTTGTTAGAAGTGATAAAAGTAAAAAATAGGTCGAGTGTGTTGGATAAGTGGTCGTGAAGGTCGGGAACTCGTGTTAGATGTTTGATCATCTGTTCCACATCGTAAAGGAGGGAAAAAAAGAAGAGGCCTCTGCTCCACCGGGATCATCCTAACCAATCCTTGTGGTGTACAGTAAAATCCTCGACACAGTGTATTTCAGCGAGTGAATGTGAAAATAGCAATGCACCGTGGCTGGGAGTCAAATAGTTCAGGAACTGTACGTAGTTGGAGGAATTTGGGAAGGAGGGAGAGGCATATGAAACATAACAACAAGGTTATAGAAGATGGAGATATTTTGAGCCAGTTGGCATCAAAGTTAGGAGAGCAGTAGGAGTTTTAATGTAACATAAAAAATCCTACTGCTCTCCTAACGTTGGAGAGGGAACGGTGGTTTAGAGACTGAATTTCGAGAGCTAACACTGTAAAGGGGACGCAGCCTCGGACAGCTGGATTATCAGAGGGAAGACGATAAGGGGAGGAAATGGAGAGATGGTGTCCTACAGAGGGAAGGTTAGAGTTGAGGGGGCGAATGCTGCAAAAATGAACAGAGAAAGAGCCAGGTTTGGTAGCTGTGTCCGGGAGAATGGAGGAGGTCTTAGTCGCTTGACCTCGAGCGACGGTGCTGTTCCTACTGGGCCTCTCGGACACTGGTACAAGTTATACAGTCATAGCTTTGTACTTGCACAAAAAGAGGAAGGCAGAACTGAAGAGAAGAGTGAAAGATCGTGTTTATTGTGTGTTGTCTAGTGTTGTGTTACAGGTGGAGAGGGAGTGAGGTTGTGTACCAAATGTAAGCAATCCTTCTGCCTTAACCCCTTGTTTCTACTTCAGTTAAGAATAAGACGACCAATAACTCAGTCATAGACCATCAGCTCTTTTTATTTATGTTGGAGGCTCCAGTAACGGACAAAAGTCCACATCAAGGCCGGGCATTAATTAAAACATTAAAAGAGGTTAATGAGAGGGGAAAAAAAAAAAAAGACAAGGAGAAGCATTTACAAATTATGAAATGAAAAACCTGTCTTTTGAAATGTGTCAGGTTATAGTTATTGGAAAGACATGAGAAGCTAGGTAGAGTTCCAAAGCCTGGACGTGTCGGGAAAGAACCAGGTATCAAAACGGCCCACCCTTGAGTTACTCAAGGCCACGCAGTAGCATGTCGAGCATTACCGTTATCTGTCTTTCTCATATTCTACCTCTCCTTTCCTTCATACCTCTCTCCCTCTTGCGTCCTCTCTCCCAGGCCTTCCCTCCGTCCCTATCTCCCTCTCCTTCTTCCTCTCACCTTGCCGTAGTTGATAAAGAAGAGCTGGTCGTGGGTGTAGTGCTGCAGGCCCGGCAGGCTCCACTGGCCACCGCCCTTCGCCTTATACGCCAGCCACGCCGCCCGCACCCCTGTGGAGGCACACTGTGCTGGTGAGAGCGGTTGTGAGAGGGCATTTGAGGGGCTGTCCAGGGACGCGAGGGCTGTGAGGGTGGGCTTTCCAGTGACTCAAGGATTGTGAAGGGCTGCTCGGGAATATGAGAGGTTGTGAAAGGCTGTCCACGGATATGAGGTCGTGTTGGGCTGTACGGGGACGCTAGGGTTATGAGGGGCGTTGTCCAGGGATACGTAGGTTATGAAGGACTGTCAAGGGACACGAGAAACTGTAAGGGGCTGTCTAGGGACACGAAGGTTGTGAGGGGCTGTCCAAGGACACAAGAGTTGTGAAGGGTTGTTTAGGAATACGAAGGGTTGTACGTGGTTGTCCTGGGACACAAGGGCTGTGAGGAGACATCCTGGGTGAAAAGTATGGGAGGGTGTGTCCAGGGACACGTGGGACTATAAGAGGCTGTCCAGGAATACGAATGTTGTAAGGGGATGTCCGATGACACAGGAGCGTGAGGGGATGGCAAGGGACACGATGATTGTGAGGGGCTTTCTAGGGACGCGGAGGGTTGTGATGAGTTGTTGAGGGACTCAAGGGTTGTGATGAGTTGTCGAGGGACTCAAGGGTTGTAATGAGTTGTCGAGGGACTCAAGGGTTGTGATGAGTTGTCGAGGGACTCCAGGGTTGTTGGGTCTGTCTAGGGACACAAGGAGTTGTGGGGAGATGTTCAGTGACACGAGGGATTGTGAGGGGTTGTTCTGAGGCACAGACGTTCTGAAGGGATATCCAGGATCACTAGAGTTGTGAGGGGACGTCCAGGCATACGAGGGTTGTGAGTGATTGTGAGGGGCTGGACAGGAACATGAGACTGTGAAGAGCTCTTTAGGGACACGAGGGCTATGAGTGATATTGAGGGACAGTTCAGGGGCACGATGGATGTGAGGGAATGTCCCTGGTCACAAGGGGGTGTCCAGGGACACTGTGTTTGTAAGGGACTGTCCAGGGACACTATGCTTGTGGTGGGATGTCCAGGGGTACGAGAGATGAGAGGGGATGTCCAGGGATACGAGGGTTTTGAGGGATTGTCCAGGGACGTGATTTCTCTGAGGGACTGTCCAGGGACATGAGGGTTATGAGTGGTTGAGAGAGGTTGTTCAGAGACAAGAGGGTTGTGAAGGAGTGTCCAGGGACATGAGCTGAGTGGCTGTTTAGGAACATGAGACTGACTGGGGATACAGGAGCTGTAGGGAACTGTCCGGAGACACAAGGGTTGTGAGGGAATGTCCAGGGACACGAGGGGTGTGAGGGGACGTCCAGGGACAAGAGAGTTATGAGTAGTTTTGGGGAACTCTCCAGGGACATGAGAGTTGTGAGGGGCTGTTGAGGAACATGAGGGTTATGTGTGCCAGAGGGTGACATAGTGGAGAGAGTGGCGGCATATCGGTTATACTAAAGACACAGTGGTCATACTGAAGATGCTCTGGATATAATGAAGACATTTTCTTTTCAAATAATGAATTGATACGGGGCTCGGTGAAGACATACTGGGCTTGCTGAGGGCATATTGTCCATACAGAAGGCACATTGGGCACAGGAGGTAATGAGCACACACGGGAGATGTTTCATATATTGAAGAAACCTGACCACCAAGTTTTCAGACAAATGTGACGAACACACTTAATCTCTTCCATTTAAAGTTTACAAAATAAAAAGCTGGACCCTAATGCCGTCAAAGCACAGATAGAAAATGGGTGAAGACCTCGGGTCATGTCGTGGACAATCAGGAAGACAAGAGGAGCATGGAAGGGACAGTGCATGACCCGGTGATACTGTAGCAAGCATAACACTGGTCCAGCCGCCTCCGTTCACCCACACAACACACAGCTGGACGTGAACGAGAGGTCAAAGGCCTGCTGATGCACCCAGGTGGGCGGCGGGAGTGAAGGAGACCAACTTACCAGACAGAAAAGGTATCATCATACACTACTACCACCATTAGCACCACTACTACCACCACCACCACCACCACCACTATCACTATCACCATCACTACCACCACTACCACCACCACCATCACTAACTAGCGGAACAGTAAGACATAACGACAAACGGATATCTAAGATAGTTAACCTCACGTGAGTAACAAGCTTCCACGTAACATCAAGTATGTAATTAAGGCTCCACTTAACACCAAGAAAGTGAACAAGGCTCCAAGTAATACCAACCAAGTACACAGGGCTCCAAGTAACGCCAAACAAGTAAACAAGGTTCCACGTAACACCACACAAGTAAACAAGCAAGTCAACACACCCGCCACTTAACAAGCCTCTTGCCACCCCAACAGTCTGCCACTTACCACCATTATCTGCTATATTCTCCCCCAGGGTGATGAGGCCATTGATCTGCAAAGGGAAAAGTTCAGACTTGGAAAAATAAGTCGTCTTTAATAGCGAGGCTGTTGACCTAAGAGGCCTTTGTGAAAACCCGAGTCCCTGAAAAGTTTGTGTTTGGGGAACCGAGGTACTGCTCAGGCGTGGGTTGACGGACGACGGTGCTAGAAGGGAAGTGTCTGGTGATCTAGATTTTACTGGTGGATCGTGTTCTAGAAATTAGTTGGACGCGATTTCAGAACCTGGTTGATTGTTTGCTAGAGCAGCCTACAGTCTGCGGTGCTGGAGTCCATAGTCTCTGGTGCTAGAGCCCATAGTCAGTGGTGCTAGAACCCAGAGTCTGTGGTGTGCTGAAGCCCACGGTCTGTGGGGCTAGAACCCATCGTCTGTGGTGCAAGAGACCCATATTATGTGGTGCTAGATCCCACAGTCTGTGGTGCCAGAACCCCACAGTCTGTGGTTCTCTGGTATGGGCATAATTTTTTTCTCCAACTGCAGGTCTGTCAGTTGAAAAGGTAAAATAATGTCAAAAAAAAAAAAGGAGAAAACGTAATACAAGGGGAAACTAATGTGAACTCCTCTGGTACTTGTAAACCCGACTCTTGAAAAGTGGAAAGGTTATAAGAGGAGGGAAAGATGAAAGAAGGGGACATTATACCGGTCAATCCTCGTGTAGCTCGTTTCCCCAAGGGTACTTTGCGAAGAAACAGCCAGCCGTGTGCCACAGGTCCAGACCTTAGAGGATGGCGTAGGAGCAGTAACCGAAATAGTATCTGTATAACGGAAAGAGAGCAGCAACATCACATGACATAGAAAGGGATGACTTAGAATGAGTGGGTAGCAAGAGAGTTGATAAGGAGGGAAACCTTCCAGTTTTGCTGTGGCCAAGCGAGAAGGGACAGAAATACCACTCAGATTTGCAAAAATTTCTGCGTCTTTGAGATGGATGCGATCCCTGTTGATATGGAAAAGATGCTCAGAGGTCAGATAACCTTTACAAAACCACCAGCGTTTGGGAAGTGGGTTTTCGCGCTGTTCATTATGTAGGGTTCTTTTAAATAGAGTGAGAATATGGTTATACCTAGCATGCTTGTGTCTCTGCAAAGATGAATTGTACTTTCCTGAAATTTAAGAGCAGGGAATGAGAGAGATTTGGAAAAATGTTTAGGTTGAAACTTCGTTTTTGCACTGCTGAATTTAACCATTTTACTACATCCCCGTTCGGAGATGCTCCACAGGTCCGAACTATAGGAAGAAATGTGTTCAGTTCGAGAAAAAGAACGAGAATCGGACTGAAGATGGGATGGAAAGCGAGCAGAAGAATCATCGACGTAAGAGGAAATAGGATTTAAGACTGTAGAAAGAATGATGTTTTAGAGGAACAGAAATAGTGAAAGCGATAGGACACCTTAAGGGACACCCGTGTTGACAGATAAAGAGAGAAAAGTTGCATCATCGACGACTAACACGATGAAATGACAGGAAATGGAACAAAGCAAGCGAAAAAGGTAAAAGACTGACGTTTTACAGGGAACACGTGTGTTGCGCCCCGTCGAACGCTCTAGAGATTTAACCAGTTCCAAAGGAAAGAAGGACCAGAGTTGGGTCACAAGGCAGATGAGATCACCAGTAGGCCTTCCTCCGTAAAAGCCGTACTTGAGATGACGGTGATGAGATTACAAGAGTTTACGAAATAATTCAGGAGAGTTTCGAAGACTTTGGAAGCAACGGAAAGGAGATCGATGGGGCTGTAGTCAGAAGGGTTAGAACAGTCTACTTCCTTAGGGATGGAAATGTATGAAAAAAAAAGAACGTAAGTGGGCAGTTGGAGGAAGGGTAGTTGGAGGATGACACATATGGAATCGTCCAGAGTAGAGTTTGAGAAAATTATTTCCACGAGGGCGGCTCTGTTAACTAGAGAGTTAGCTATGGATCTGTCAAGTCGCAAAAGAGGATGAGGAAAGGTTGTACTACACGAGTTGCTAGCGATGACTTTGGTTAAGGACAATAAAGCTATATTTATTGAAGAGGTCATTTCATGTGAACTTGCAATGATTACGAGCAGATATGTAAAAGAAGTTGAGTCAGAAGGAAAGAGTGTCATGGCGCGAAAGGGTTTCCCTAATGGAACAGGCATCGCAATAAAGAGCAATCAAACCACTGTCAAGTGGATAGAGGTTTAGAGGATGGGGGCACAGGGTATAGATCGGCACAGCTGGAGGTCTTCCCGGACCGCGAAGCAGCACTGGTTCCAACGGACCTCGGTGTAGAGGTTGAAGAGGGAAGATCGCTAGCCTTCCCAGAGTGCCGAACCTAGCATTCCTGAGCGGGATCATGGGAATGGACGTGTCCAGTTTGGAGGTGCAGACATGAGATTGTGATCAGAAGACCGTAAGGGGGGTTGAAGTACACACATATATATAGCGGAGGTTCAGGGGTAAAAAGAAGCTGGGATTGTAAGAGGTGTGGTTGTGATGACTAGAAACATCGAGTTCAGAGTTTCATTGGCGGTTTCAGATCATGGAGGGAAATGGAAAGGTCTTCGCCTCCAACAGGATCATCCTGGAGAGAGCTGAGCACATCTTTATTGATGTGCATTGGAATCCCTTCGGAGAAGAGAGCAACGCCTCCTGTCAGGAGGTCCAGTGGTCGAAGCTGTAGGTAGCTAAGGGAACTCATGGACGAGAGGGAGAACTCTACGAAAAGTAGCAGCAAAGTCTTACAGGCTACGGAAAATATTTTGAGCCTACATGGTATCAAAGTTAAGAGACTGAAGATCTATGAGTAATAGGCGTTTTTGCTGGCACAAACACGAACACACCGCCGCTGAAGCAGACGCTCTGCAAAAAATCGCAGTAGAAGATCTGGTCGTGAAGAGAACAAGCAGCTATTACGATGTTGGGTTTCCAGAAGGAGATCGGGTGAGGGAGAAGATAGATGGCGTTCGACAGACGAGACCTTAGATCTGGTACCACGAAATTCACAGACGTGGGTAAAGAAAGAGCATGGGTATGGAACAGTCTCTCTCTCTCTCTCTCTCTCTCTCTCTCTCTCTCTCTCTCTCTCTGCCTACCTTCCACTGCTTGTCCTCCCGGTCCTGCGGAGGGATCATACTGGTGGCGTCGTACGTGGAGTACTGGTCGTCGAAGCACTGGGTCTTGTTGCTGAAGGAGGCCAGCGTCTCGTTCGTCCACCAATGCCTCAGGTTGCCGAGCCAGTCCCGCTGGCGCCCTAGGGCAAAAGAGGAAGAGAGGAGGGGGTAGTGAAAAACATAAGAAAAATGAGGTAAGAGAAAAACGTAATTTTTTCAGTATTCGTCATAAGAGGCGACGCCAGCGGGAGGCACTACGTACCGTTGTTGTCGAAGCCGTGCATTATCTCGTGTCCGATGGTTGACCCCAGGGTGCCGTAGTTCACAGGCCTGAGGGACGGAAGGTGAGGTGTTATCGTCGGTCACAGGTTATCATTATCGGTCAAGGATTATCGTAGGTAACGCAAGCTTAGTTGTCCTGGGTTGGAGTTACATTGGAGAGTTATCGTGGTTGGGAAAGGTTAGCTGCTACCTTCACTGGGCCTAAATCATCGGTTATACTAAATCGGTCATGGTCGTTCCTACTCTAATTCAGGTAAGTTCAACTGCTATCTTTAGTCAGGCGAGGTCAAATGCTATCTCGAGTTAGGTGAGCAATGTCAACTGTTATCTTGAGCTCAGCCAGGTTGCCTCATCTTGGTTCAGGCAAGGTCAGCCGCTGCCTTGGGAGTCATATGTAGTTGCCCTTGACATATCTAAGGCTTTTGACAGGGTGTGGCATTGGGGTCTCATCTCTAAACTC
>JAYMFT010197936.1:0-11735 GCA_038088735.1 Panulirus argus
ACATATATATATATATATATATATATATATATATATATATATATATATATATATATATATATATATATATGTCATGGTGTCCTTGTTCAAGGTCAAAAAGAAAAAGCCTTTAGAACGACCAGCGTACGTGGAATAAAGTCCTAACACCCATTGTGTGCTCTCGTATTTTACGTTCTCGCTGGAGACACAAGCTAAATGAGTCTGTGTACAAGGAATTAGTAATGTGACCGAGAACAATGGGAATTATTCCGTTTGTAAAGACTGTGTATTCTGACGCTGTCGACTCGCACGCCCATCTCGGTGGCGAGATCATGTAGCGGTGGGCGCCGTTTGGATTCAGTCAGGCGTTGTTGCATCATGTTATGCAACGGGAAAGAGGACGAGGACTTTCATTTACAGTCGTCAGGTGGTTCTAGCACCTCATAATGTAAACTCTGCCAGTTGAAGAACAGCAGGAGTTTTCGTGGATGGTTCTCTTAATCCTCTACTGGTATTCACGGAGATCACAGACATTACTTGAGTGCTTAGAGACACCACTACCACGAGCAATGCACACTTAGAATACCCCTTTCATGCACGATCCGAGCACGAGCAAACTCAGACATAGACCAGGAAGTGAGCGAAGTATTGTGTAGAACGTAAAATAGAATCATGCAACCTTTCACTCTATCACTTCAGTGTTGGATGAGACACGAAATTACCCCACACGCGTCTGTAAAAGTATGCGGTAAAAGTAACATTCTTTTCGACAAGCATGCGCTACAAGTAGCAAGGTATCTTTTTGACAAGTATTTGGTACAAGTGGCAAAGTAACTTTTTTATAACTACGTGGTAAAAGTAACAGAGTGCCTCTTTGACAAGTGTGTGGTGCAAGTATCAAAGTATATTTTTGACAGGTTTATGGTACAAGTATCAAAGTATATTTTTGACAGGTTTACGGTACAAGGAGCAAAGTATCTTTTTGACAGGTGTGTAGTACAAGAATCCTTCACACAAGTGGACACTACATTAAGTTGCTACCTATAAAATCTTTCATTCCGTAAGACTAAGAAAAAAAAAAGAATAAGAGAGAGATAAGAAATACTCTTGAATATATCTGCTTTAGTATGTGTGGAAGATTGCAAAGCATTTCACAATGGAAGGTCCGATCTATATCAGGTGATGTGTGAGGAATTGCTTGTCAAGTCTCCCAACTTTTGTAAGTGACCTCTGACCTCAATAGAAGTGAAAGAATTCTCAAATCTGTCTCTATTAGCTTTACGTAAACTATAGACTGGTCTCTATTTCCTGAAGCCAGATAGTCCTGTTGAAAGGTGAAGGAATTTCAGGCTGAAAATGTAAATAAAGAAATGTCGTTTATATATATATATATATATATATATATATGGGAATTTTGGGCTGAAAACCTAAAGGAATGTCATGTCGCAATCTGAAGTGAAGGTCAGAACGATAATCCTAAATTTGCAAAGAAGTCTTGCGAACTTTGACCCACATAAGATTATGAAAAAAAAAACAAGACAAAATCTGATGAACATTCTTGAAGTAGTAGTAGCAATAGTAGTATAGCAGTAGAGGTATTAGCGGTAGTAGTAGTAGTAGTAATAGTGGTAGGAGTAGAGGTAGAAGTAGTAGTAGTACTAGCGGTGGTAATACTAGTTGTAGCAGTAGTAGGAGTAGTAGCAGTAGTAGTAGTAGTACTAGTAGCGATAGCACGATGATAATATTGATAGTAATGAAAGCGATACTAATTACATTGATAATGATAAAAGCAACGGTGACGATGATAACGTAATTGACAAATTCATCATGAAAATAGATAAATGTGATAAGCAACAGATTTAGCGTGTGACAAGACTGGGCACATCTTTCTTCGCAATGAAAAAAATAAGAAGAAGACAAGAATTACAGAGAAAATATTAGTAGACGAAGGTGTCAAGATAATGACACACACACACACACACACACACACTCTCTCTCTACCGTCATAACACAGCGCATTATGGTCGTAAATCAGGCCAAGATTAAGAGATTGTCCCACCTTTTACGCTAATCATTTTCGGAGTCTTGTGAGTCTCTCATTTGTTCAGTGGAACTCCAGTTGGCAGAACTCTCCGAGTGAGAATGTTTTACTTAGAACTGCAAATAGAGACATGTCGTATGCAAATGACCTGGATAATTCAGAGTAATTCCTGCTACATATGCATAACAGCAGAGCGGAACCTGCGTATAGCGACCCTTACAGACCGTACGGACAGCGTGCAATTAACAGGCAGTCGTTGTAACCAGGCTTTTAAAACTAATGGGATGCGTAGGCTACTGATATAGTCTCTTTTTTTTTTCTAAATGGGTTACATGGGTATTATCTCATAGGGGTAAGTGGGGGGAGGGGGGGGGGGGGGGGGGGGGGGAAGGTGAGAGGCATTATCTGGTGTTGATAGATGGATAGTATGATGTACAGGTGGCTGAGTATATGTAGTGACCAGAGTGGCTGAGTGTAATGACCAGATGGGTGAGTATGATGTCCAAATGGTCGAGCATAATGACCAGATAGCAGAGCATAATGACCAGAGAGCTGAGTATGATGTCCAGATAGCTGAGTATAATGACCAGAGAGCTGAGTATGATGTCCAGATGGCTGAGTATAATGACCAGAGAGCTGAGTATGATGAAAACATGGTTGAGTATAATGCCCACATGTTCAGAACATATAATGACCGAATGACAGCTTATAATGACCAGATGACATAATATAATGACCAGATGCCAGGGAATAAGGATCCGAATGGCTGATTATAACAACCGTATGACATGAGTATAATGACCAGATGGCGGAGGGTAATGCCCAGGTAGCGCTGAGTATATTGACGAGAGAGGAGGGGTTTGAAGCTGTGTTGTCAATATATCTGAGCTTAGTTTGCTTGCAACGCGTGAGACGTCCCAGAGCATGTGTGTGTGAGTGTGTGTGTGTGAGTCTCTCTCTCTCTCTCTCTCCCTCTCTCTCTCGTTCGGGTGCATGACTAAGGAGTTCAGTGTTTACGATTGTGTGTGTGTGTGTGCGTGCGTGTAAGTTGAGAGCTTGCAAGCTGTCTTGCCTGTTCAATATTGACATACCCATTTGCTCATACAAACTACTTAGGTTCGCTGCTTCGGCACACAAGAAGGCTGACAACACTCTAACAGAAAGAGAGAGAGAGAGAGAGAGAGAGAGAGAACACATAAGACACGTAAACTC
Organism: Panulirus argus; assembly: GCA_038088735.1. Classification (NCBI taxonomy): domain Eukaryota; kingdom Metazoa; phylum Arthropoda; class Malacostraca; order Decapoda; family Palinuridae; genus Panulirus; species Panulirus argus. Next base: position 3,233 of record JAYMFT010197936.1, read on the forward strand.
ATAAGAACACGTTAGCCACTCACAAGAAAGCACACTCAAACATTTCCTGATAGAGAAAGAAGGAATTTAGTCACACACGTAAAGATGAAAAATTCATTGAAGAATGTAAATAAAATAAAAAAGAATACTTGTGAAAAAGAAAAACGCGACATCCTAATCACGAAAAAAAAAAAGAAAAAACTCAGAAATGCATAAAAATCACCTTACTAGGACGAAGAACACGAGAATCAAACCTCCCGCCCCCCCTCTATCCCCAAAAATTTAAAAACCGACTCACGTGCAAAAATCACTTTACTCAAAACATAATCACACAAACACCAGAACAACAAAAACTAAAATGAAAGTACCCGTCTATCACACAAACACACAAACACACAAGAGACAAGGAACGAAAACACCCCTTTTACACCCGCGCACCCAAAATCACAAGAACATTATTAACGAATATCTATAAGCTATTACCTAAAGCCTAACCCACCAAAACCTTGCGATTGATCCTTTCGTTGGGTGAGAAATTATCGTGCATGAATCAGGCTGCCTGAGTATGATAACCACCGAACACACACACACACACACACACACACATAGTTTAGCAGGTTTACTCCTGTCTATAAAGCGAGAGTATCACTCTTTAAATGGCAAATAGTAATTATATGATCCAGGGAAAATAGACAATCAACCCATTGGAGTTACCGAACAACTCACATATCAATTTCCAGGCCAAAGGATCAGCATTTGGGTGATTTGAAGTAAAGGGATGTTTTAGGAGATGAAAAGTCTCGATCCTTGAGTATTCTGATCAAATGTGACTCGAAAAGGAAGGAAGAAAGAAAGTCTCTTTTATCTCGGGGTCCCTTATCATTTAACCGAAACATCTCCTACGATATGAAGCTTCTGAGTCTATCACGCAATTACTGTATGTTACGTTGTAAACAAGTGAAATGTAAACAATGATCCTTCCCGGGTCCCTTATCATTTAAGCGAAACATCTCCTACGATATGAAGCTTCTGAGTCTATCACGCAATTGCTGTATGTTACGTTGTAAACAAGTGAAATGTAAACATTGATCCTCTAAGCCCAAGCCAACGTCAGGAACCGAACATCGTGCGATGACCGAAACTGCTTCGGTGCAAATCTCGAGATGTTGTTTTTCTCTTTTCTTCCGTTTTCTGTTGGGGGGACTGGAACGCCCCCAGTGTCCACCTCTTTATCATTACACCTCCAACACCAACCTCCCAAATGGGGTTCTTTCTCACTCTCTTTCCTCTCCGTGTGTTCACACACGCCCCTGAAACAACCACCCCTCCAAGTCAATGCACAGCCTTTCATCCTCCGTCAACTTCCTCGCGCTGTCGGGAAGTAAACAGTATATTATCATGAGCTTCCTTTCCAGAGAAACTCAACTCTCTCTCTCTCTCTGTATCTCTCTCTTGCGCCTCGGCAATACACAGAGGAGTGAGTGAGGCGTGGAAATGTGTGCCTTCCAGTCTCCTTTTACTTCTCTCAGGAGCTCATTAAAGCTGAACGGAAAGCGCTTGGAGCAAACGACTTCGTAAGACATACGAACAAAAAAAAAAATGTAAAAAGAAGAGGAGAAAAAGGATAAACAAATACCAGGAAGCGAAACTGTGAGGAAAAGTCCTTTTGTATTTAAGCTTAAACATCAATACCAACGTATTATGACTGAGAAGAGGCGTCCTTGCATTTGCTGTACTATGATAACTGTAGGAACAACAGGTCAGCTTTAAAGTGTAACTGCTCTGTGGAGTTTAGCTGTTTATTTATTCACCAGAAATGCTTGGAGGTTTCCGGTCATGTTTGCTTGCTGTGTTCTGTCACAGGATTGTTTACCTGTTTAGGACGGTTACGTGTGTGTGTGTGTGTGTGTTTTGATGGGACATGTATGTATATGACAAATGATGATTTGTCGTTGCGCAAAACCTAACACACTCCCCTAACACACTCCTTTTCTCTATTACCCAAGAGACTCCATCTAAATCTATTTGAATAGATGTGATAAAGGAAATAAGTCAGATCGCAGACTCAGTATCCTCCACTCGTATCGGTTTTTATCCGAGAGAAACGCGCCCCAGTGCGAGTTGTCGAAGCTATTCTCTATTCCTTTGCAACTCATGTATTCATCAATTACGACTTTAGTGTCCAGCACTGCATTAAATTGTGTGTTTTTTTAGGGGGGAACATTTCTACATTTCCTTTTTTTTTTTCCATCGCGAGTGTTTTGCTAAGAAACGTAATCTCGACACGCTGGACTGAAGATCGTTTTAGCAATGTACGGAAATAAAGTCACCCGGTTTTGGTTTGGGCTTCCTCTCGTTGAGTTGCCTAATGTGTCGTGAAGAAGTTTCGAAATGCCGTCGTAAAAGGAGCTTAAGAATTTCATGCTGGTTTCCACCGGCTCTGAATTATAGATAAGTGATCATTTACTGGACTTTCTCCTGATTAATTGTTTCTCCACAGCTGCTGGTTTTACTAGGTTCTTTTTTCAGTGGTGGAAGGAACTAATTCGGAATTAATTCACGTCTCTGTCTCTGTCTGTCTCTTTCTCTCTCTCTCTCTCTCTCTCTCTCTCTCATTTCTATACATCGCTCATTCCAAACAAACAACCAGTCCTCTCCTTTTCACAATAATATCCCCCCCACTGTTTTATTTTTTTTTCTTAGATTCGAAAACAGTTCATTGCTTTATTTGCTTCGTTCTCAAACTCAGATTCTTCCGAAAAAAAAAAAAAAGAAACTCATTGCCGAGAGTTTTTAATCTGACTTGACCAAATACAGACAAGAATCGCTTGGCTCAAGGCTTTTCATATTCGCTCTCTCAGTTCCTAAAGACATAATTGCTCGAAGATGTGAAATTTGCTCGAGGAGAGAGAGAGAGAGAGAGAGAGAGAGAGGGAGAGAGAGACACGTAGCGTGAGAATGTATGTATGTATGAGATATGTAACTATCCAGATATATATATATATATATATATATATCTGCCATGGGAAAAGTATATGCCAGTGATATAAGTAGACACACACACACACACACACACCCAGCTTAGCGTATGCAAGACACACTTTTGTTTCATTATACTGTATATGACGTATGAAAATTAATTAATATCACTTACTGCTTTTAACTATCATATACTTGTATAATGAACTGGCATGAACAGGCATTTGTATAAAATGAAGGAAAAAAAAAATTGAGCAAGAAATGAATAACATATCCTTTTATGATTATTTGGACTGAGTTCATTCGGCGAAAGAGTTTAATTTGCACAATTCCCTCTAACAGAATTATTGTTGTATATAACTGTACAGTTATACGAGTTTCAGATTTTGAAGGGCAATGTTTTTATATGTTGTCTCTCGGTATTTGTTCCTGTAAATGCATTTTTTGGGTTTGCTTTTACTGGATGTCTGTATATGGTGTATGTAGTTGTGTGTGTGGGAAAAGGAGTCATGTACTCGTGGGTCCCCATCTTTTGAACACTCTCTACTGTCATACAGCTTTTTATATTCCTCTATTTTACCCACATTTACCATCTTTTATTCATTTTGTTACGTTAATCCCTCGCTTTTTTTTTTTATCTTGTGAAAGTACCTTTTCACATCTGTCTTAAGTTCCTTTGCTCTGTCCACAGTTAACCCAGCTGTTCATCCTACCCTTAAAAAGGGGCTAGTCGAAGACGTGAGTACCAAGTTTAGGCTACAGTACTTTATATATATATATATATATATATAAGAGAGAGAGAGAGAGAGAGAGGAGAGAGAGAGAGAGAGAGAGACAGACAGACAGACAGACAGACAGACAGAGAAAAATAAAGCTAATAAAGACATCCCAAAAATGAGAAACATCCCTCCTCGTGGAACCCGTAGGTCGAGCTTACAGGAGTAAAGTTCTCATTAACTCTGGCGGTAATGAAACACGACTGGCGCAAACGATTACTAATGGGAAAACTCAATTTGTGTTGCAAATTTTTTAAAAACGCCAGTGTAAACTGATCGACTGTGCTGGGAGTGGTGAGGGTGGGTGGGAGGGACGGGAGGAGAGCGAGCCATACCATTTGCAGATGTGTGGTAAGTAGGTTCAAATAACCTCATCCACCACACTCCACCACTCACTCCACAACCACACTCAACAACACACCACCACTACCCCGAACATCTACTACAACTACTGCTGCTACTACCGCTATTGCCTCACCCATTGTGAAAGATGTTGACAAAAACATTTACGATTAGATTTTTATGACTATGTAAAACAATTTCTTCTCTCACTCTCTCGCTTTCTCCCTGAGGTGAGCGCTGCTCGCTGTCCCTTCCATTTTGGCTAAATCTCCTCGTAGGTACATGTATATTTAGATGTATATATGTATACGTATATATACACAAACCTCGTCGTAGGTATATGTATATATAAATGTATATATGTATTCATATATACACAAGTCTTATAGTTAGTCATGCATTTCTTTTGCGATAAATGCGACAGCCTGGCCTGCGTTTTCTTAAATGCATATTCACAGGGGATTCTTCCTTCTAATGGACCGTTTTGCTTGGACTCGGACATTTTCCGTTCCTTTTTATTCTTATGAGGATTTGTAGATAAGCGGAAGCTGTGTGTGGCGTCGCGCCAGACTGTCTGGAGGTCTTAAATCTCAGATAATAACACCTCTCTTCTCCTCTCTCTCTCTCTCTCTCTCGCTACAGACCACCTCTATTGGGTCTTGGGTCTTTGAGGTCTATGGAACTCTCTCTCTCTCGCGCTGCAGACCACCTCTATTGGATCTTGGGTCTTTGGGGTCTATGAAACCCCCCTCTCTCTCTCTCTCTCTCTCTCTCTATTTCTCTCTCTCTTTCTAATCTTTCTTTCTCATCTCCGTCTTTACAGACCACCTTGCTTGGAACTTGAGCCTGTGTGGTCTACGTATCAGTGTAACTCCTCTCTCTCTCTCTCTCTCTCTCCCCTTTCTTCTGCGTTTGTGCTTGCTTGAATGTGAATATGGGCGTGTGTACTTGCATTATTTTCTTTTTTTTTTTTTGTATCCAAGAATGTCCATAAACATCTCGCGGCATGCAAATCCTTCTCTTTCGCAAGAAATATGACCATCCACGTTTTCTCTGCTCTAGGTAAACTTTTTCTCTCCTTTCTTCCCAAGCTTTGATTCGCCTTCATCTATCTTTAGGGGTAAAATTATTTTCCCTTTAGCAATCTGATGGTCGAAATACCCTTAATTTAGAGAGCAAAAATAACCCCAAATCTATCAGTTCACCGTATTATGTACTGTGAAATAAATTTAATATGAACACGTAACAAGACATTAGAAGAATTATTTTGGAATAAACAAAGACAACGTTGATCATTCAAGAGATAGATTCTCTGTCATAAATCATACAATAACTTCTCAACAGACGGGATTATAGTTTAGCGGATGAGCATAGGCGATATATATATATCACGATATATTATATAATGAAAGAATATAAAGAAAGTTATCGACACTGGGCTCCACCTGTGTTCCCTTGACCGATGACGGAGGGAGAGAAGATGGTGGATATTTTTTTTTATAAATCTGTGGCATATTGAAGATTTGTGGCTGGAATGAAATGGATGTGGTAGAGAAAGAAGATATTGGTGCGTGTGTGTGTGTAAGAGAGAGAGAGAGTGTGTATGTGTGTCTGTGTGTGTTTTAAGGGGAGAGTTTTACACTCGTGTTTCCCCGTCTCTTCACCTTATATATATATCTGTAATGTCTTTATGTGAATACGTTTTCGCCACCCTTCTAGCCCCATCCCAGGACTCGAGCCCTTGTCATTACGACACACGATTTCATTAAAGAAAATACATATTGCCATGTCCGAGTGACGTGAATGACACCCACCTTGAGTAAAACGTAATTATTACGGCAGCATGTTGCAGTACCAATCTGACAAAGTAACAAGCTTGCAAAATACTTGGTTCATTACGACAACAGTTGATTAGGAAACGGGTAATATGCACAGCAAATTATCATGAGGAAAATCCTGTCTTAAAAAAATTGTTGGTTTGGTAACGTGTATGTTGAGATGCAGTCGATGTATTTTGAAATATAGAATAGAACACACAACATACAAATCCAGTCTCAAGAAACTGGAGTCTCGCTTGTCTCAGAGAACTAGGAGTCTCACACTCTCTATCTCTGTCTCTCTCCTCACGTCTCTTACACCACCTTCACCAGGAGGGACCGACGGGAGACAGCGGCCGCCACTACCACCACCACCAGAAGGAGGATGAGTGGCATATAAGAGGCAAGCAGCAGCTGCTCACAAGGGTCTCCGAAGGTCGTGACACCGACACCCGCAACGGATGCCGAAGGGGTGGCCGCTTCGGGTGAGTTTGTAGCACGAGTCGCAGTTCATGCGACACCTGCAGGCGCACTGCCGGCAGCACTCGCAAGTGGTACCGAAGGCAGGCCTCTGCTTCGTGACGTGAGAGGGGAAGGAGGTGGGAGGGAACGTGGTGGTGGTGCCGCTGGTGCCCGGGCGGAACCTCTGGTGGCAGCGGCAAGGGCACCTCACTCCGTAGGGCGTGCCCATCCTCGTGACTTTGTAGCAGCTCTCGCAGTTGAGCCGACACCGGCAAGCGCAGTCCGCACAGCAGTTACATGTCGTAGAAGCCATTGCTTTTTCTTTTCAAGTGGAATTGAATTTGATTGTAAATTTCTCTTTAAGGGAGAAAAGTTACCAGAAGCGAAAACCAGATGTGGTCAGCCTTTCGGCACTCCATGCGAAATGGGGGAAGAAGAGAAGAATTCGCTGAGGCGTCGGGGCAACGTAGAGAGAAAGGTATAGTGAAGATGAGGTCCTAATGAGGATGACGTTGTAGGGAAGATGTGGATTTAGTGAAGATGAGAGCGTCATGAAGATGAGGTTGTAGGGAAGATGTGGATTCAGTGAAGATGAGAGCGTCATGAAGATGAGGTTGTAGGGAAGATGTGGATTCAGTGAAGATGAGATCGTCACGAAGATGAGGTTGTAGGGAAGATGTGGATTCAGTGAAGATGAGATCGTCACGAAGATGAGGCTGTAGGGAAGATGTGGATTCAGTGAAGATGAGATCGTCATGAAGGTGAGGTTGTAGGGAAGATGAGATCGTCATGAAGATAAAGTTGTAGTGAAGATGTGGATTTAGTGAAGATGAAGGTGTAGAGGAGTTTTTCCTTTTTTTTCTTTTTCTTTTTGACCTGAACTGTAAGCTTCAAGTCAACAGCCACTTATATCGAGAAGGTGCCGAAAGTGAGAGTATAGTGAAACTGAGGGTGTGAAGCAGACAGGTGAGACCATTGGCATGCATTTGACCTCTGAAGCGACGGTGGTGGACTATGCGAAGAGTGTAGGGAAGATGATGAAAGAGTGTTAGATAAGACAAGGGTGTAATATGAAGATGTTCTTTGACACGGGGATTATATGGGTCAGGTTTAAGGAGGCTTTTAAGGGTCAAATCGAGAGATGGGGGGCCCCTTTCCCCCTCACGTCAAAATCTCCCTCCTCGTTCTGTCCAAAAAAGGTAATCACAAACGGGTAATTACAAAAAATTTTTTTTTCATCTTTTGTGGGAGGAATTAGGTTACTTCATGACACTAAATTGGATATGACATAAATGACATATTAGTTATTAACATAACTACTTCTGGTCATGCGGATTGTCGATTTAGTCATTAGTAACGACAGGCTGTACAAAGAGAAAAAAAATATATATATGAGAAAAGTATTAAGAAGAAATGTATAATCCTTTTAGTCTAATTGGATGGAATTAACTAGGGAAAATGTTTTATTTGCATAAATTAGCATAACTCTGTGTGCTTTGTTGGTGTGCGTGAGTGTATGTGTGTGTTATTACTATTAGGAACTATATTTGTGTGTTACGGGAAGAGAGTTTTACACTCATGTTGCACCGTCTCTTAACCTTGTCTTGACTCTCTCTCTCTCTCTCTCTCTCTCTCTCTCTCTCTCTTTCATTCAATTGACCTCTTTCTCCTCCTATCAGCACGACACGAACTCCCTTGGCTCCTTCAGACTTGCCGAACATGATTGAAAAAAGAACTTCTTAATGTCAACTTGCTATTTCAGTTCAGAGGAGAGCCGGCAGGATTTAAGATTTAATCGGGAAATAACGTCACCAGCTGATAAGATCCCAAGATTGCAGGGGTATCGTTCGATTGCATTTAAATGGACATGAAAATCTAAATCACGTTTAAGAGATTACGGTGTTCTCCAGTTGTGAGATTTAGTATCTTTTTCTTCTCTCGTGCTCGTGCAGGTACAAAATCTATTGAAGAAATTGATATCTCTCTTTAGTATATATATATATATATATATATATATATGTATATATATTTGTGTGGTGCATATATGTGCATGTATGTATATATGTGTGCCTGCGGGGGGATGGGGTATTTTTTTTCTTCGTCTGTTTCCTGGCGCTACCTCGCTGACGCGGGAAACAGCGATCAAGT
>JAYMFT010197947.1:0-11734 GCA_038088735.1 Panulirus argus
TATCAACATATACATATATACATACATACACATACACATACACACATGTACATATTTAGACTTGCTCGCCCCCATCCGCTCCTGATGCCACCCCGCCCCCCGGGAAAATAGCACCGCCAACCCCCACGCCGGCGAGGTGGCACCAGGAGACAGATGAAATGGCCACATTCGCTCACACTCAGTCTCTAGCTGTCATGTGTAATGCACCAAAATAATTTTATGAGACCAAAATTATAAAATAAAAATTAGCTTTGTGCATGGGAACCAATGGCTGCCATCTGACAATCATAATCTCAGAGACATTCTACACAGTCATTAAAAGTTAAGAAAACTTAAGTCCTAACAGTGGATTTCAAACTAATTAAAAGAAATTATCCACCACTCTATATTAAGTCTTAAGTAAGCAAGTCCATTACTGACTTCAAAAGCACATATGCAAACCTGTTGTTTCCCCTGACCTTAACAAGATTGCCTAGAGTCCATGCCCTGAGCATCAGCTAATTGCCTAAAAAGTACTAATCACAAGAAAGCCAAGACTGTCAACATCCACTTTGGAAAGCAGGCATGTGGATCCATCAAACTTATCTTAGAAAGCTGGATTTTTTCCATACCTAACAGCTTTTCCTGCTTTAGTGAGGTAGCATCAGGAACAAATGAACTAGGCCTCACTTGCACTTACTGTCTCTCTCTGTCATGTACAGGAACAAATAAACTACGGCCTCATTGCACATACTGTCTCTCTCTGTCATGTATAGTGTACCAATCAGCAAAACAAATTCAACTGACATCACCAGAAAACCTAATCTATCTTGGAAACTCTGCATAAAAAAGTAGCTAAATGTGCCCAAGTAAAATAGAGAATCCTGTTAAAATACTAAAGATCTTCTGTGTAAACAACAGCTCCAGTTACAGAAAAGATGATTTGTTCTTGTACAAAGTACTGCTCTCACATCTGGAAAGGTTTTAACTATTTCTATCTAACTGGCAGGTAAAATCTAAAGTTTGACATCAATTTTCCTAACCTAACCTCAAAACTTGACCCACTTGCCCTATGCCACATTGTTGGTTCTGTTTCCCTCTTCTATAGACACTACTTCAGTTTCTGATGCTTGATCTGGCTGCTAAAAGGCTCATGGAATCAACTATATATCACACAACAGTCAGCAAGCTACTCCATCACATGATTATTGTGTGGCCACTGACAACTCAGAGAGCTATCATGATGTATGTTTAACTCTATACATAACTAAGCTTTGCAAATCTTTACCTTCTTATAATGTTCCTACATCGATGACCTACCACATCTTGAAAACAAGTTTACCACTTTCTCAAAAACCACTGTATATTCTTTTTCTCTATTTACATCTCTTTATTTTCAGGCCTGAACTCAACAGTGACTTCTGACTAAATTATTCTTCTCTCCTGCTTCTCTATATCTTTAGTCCTTTTTCATGTTTCAACTTAGGCATGAAATGAATTAGGACTTCTGACCAATACCTGAGCCTTCAGATTAAATGTATCACTTATTCTGTTCCACCATGGTTCAACAGTACATTATATAAACCCATCTCATCTCAGTTTCATCTTTAACAAAGACCCATCCATATAATCATTCAACAACACTGGTACATTCAATGAAAACCACTCACTCAAAACATAACTTATTCACAAAAGAAACAGATCTTCCACTGAAAAAGCTCTTACTAGCATTGAGAAGTCCTATGGGCACAAAAAAGTTATCAAAACTTCTCAGATTTTTTTCCTTTTAACTTTATTATATGCCTTTCCTATTTCCGTAAGTAAATCTAGAAGTGGAAGAGGATATACAGACCAGATTTATGAAGTCAGGAAAGTATCAGAGAAATATCATGATAACACAAATATTTATGCTGTTTTTACATGGTAAATATGTCAAATTAATCCAGTGTACAAAAAACAAATATCATGGCTGTGATATATGTATTCAATTAAATACAGTGCATTAAAATTCATTAATCATAAGTTTAACATCCTAAGTGCATTAAAAAAGAAAGAATCTCAGTTCTTGAAGAATCATACACGTATATGAACCTCATCTGCTGCAGTTAATGGCTCAGCAAAGAAAAATACAATACCCTACACATTAAAGACAACCATCACACAGGTACCTACCTAGTGCTACTCGAGACATCTTGGGGTCTCGGTTTTTAAGGTGCTGAAGACACATGGCAAGAAAGTAATGCCAGTTACTGAGAAAGAACGTTTTCTGAGATACACAGAGTAAGCATGTCACAAGGGGAAATATGGCTAAGCGGTGCTTGTTCTTAGTTGCCATATCCAAAGTCGTTGAGTACAGCATTTCTACAAAGTATTTCAAACATGGGACATTCACTTCATTCTTCACAGTCTGAAAAATAAGTGCTTAAATGAAAATTCCTCTATACCTCAAATGCATTTAAAACATAATTTTTGAAGCCTAACAGTAAAATGAGGGTAAATTGTGTCAAACAGAAAATGTTTATTTTTTTTCATACATATTCGCCTTTTCCCGCATTAGCGAGGTAGCATTAAGAACAGAGAACTGAGCCTTAGAGGGATAATCCTCACTAGGCCCCTTCTCTGTTCCTTTTTTGGAAAAGCAGAAACTGGAGGGGAGGATTTCCAGCCCCCCACTCCCTCCCCTTTTAATCGCCTTTTACAACACGCAGGGAATACGTGGGAAGTATTCTTTCTCCCCATCCCCAGGGATAAAAATGTGTTTATACTATGCATTATACATTACAGCATCTCCTATCACCACTCACAACAGCATTATGGCATTAAGTCACAAACTGATTAAAGACGGGCATAAGGTGCCAAGGAAAATGAGGTGAAAATGACAACATATAAAGGCAGAATGAGTTTACTGAAGAAGCTCACAAAGCAGCATATAAAATTCTCAACTGTGCCTAAAACCAATCTGATACCCTCTGAAACCTTCTGATAATGTTCAATACCGTGTCATATACTTTTCACATAGTCATACACACTGCCTGTTATTCTTTCTATGAAAATGCTCAATACAAAATTCATATAATGATACAGTATAATATTCTCAATATCCATGCTAATATATGTGAATACAAGATCTAGCAATGATGGTGTATCAGTCCCACTCATTCTAGTGTGCTCAGTGTTTTGCTGGTATAAGAAATTTTCCTGTATACAGTCTAAATACTTGTGTATCCAAGACTTTCAGTGAGCTTGAGAATCCAAATTCCCCTAGTATGTCTCTTTACATCTGAAATTCCCTATGATCATTACTTTACCATTCTTAAGCTTTGTGTAACGATGTGCTTGTTCCTTCATTGTTATCAATGTATATTTTCAAGGACAAAAGTGAAAAAATGTAAAACATTTCTTCAAAGTGAAGGACAACTGCATAGTATTACTGGTATTCTTTACTTCCTGAATGCAACAATTAACATAATTAATGTGATAATGAAGTTATATCACTTACATGTATGCAGAGAAATTATATACTGTCCTGTTTTTAAATGCAATTAATAATATCATTCATACTATATATGAAGTTATATCATTTACATGCAAACAGTCAACTGATATACTGTACTGCTTTTAAAAATCAAATCATTTTCCACTCATTATAGGTAAGTCAATCATAACAATGATTGGTCAACTTCATTTGGATTAACCAAAAATTTTGAGAAACTGAAACTGTTGCTGGTCATTTTAGGAATGAAATATTCTTTTGTTGCATTCTCTATTTAAGGTATGCTTCCTTTTTTCTTTTCATATGGTATCAAAAGTTGCTGAAAATTTTTGAACTTACCGCAGCCACAGGTACTAAAATTTCTACGAAAAGGCCAGCCAAAGCATGTTTGATATCTTTGTCTCGCACTTCCAAGAAGTATTGTGCACATTCTTGCATGAACTGGAATGACGCTTCAAATTCTTCAATGGGGACCATCTGTTGAAGAAATATGCTATTTGCACTTCATAAATTCATGAACACTATGAATTACAGCATTCCATGAAGATACATAAGCTTACAGGCTCCAATCTCAAACAGCCTGATCCATGAAGAAGCAACAGTAGCTCTGTTACAGACTGAGATATGATACCATTAAAAGGCAAGCATAATTTAATATCCAAGATAATTATGAAAGCTGTATGTGGATCATGTACCGCTGTCTCAAAAATGGGAAGTGAGGAAATTATCCCGAATGATTCAGTTAAAGAAATAAAAATGCCATGCTGACATGGACCATTCACAAGGACCATATTCTTCTAAAACAGAAAAAAATTAATTGAAAATACCACTACCATGGCAAATAATCACTCACACAAGTAAAAATTGCATGCTAAAAATCATTCATAAACACACATGTTGTATTTGTTTACTTGCATATAATCATCCACAGTTTGCATAACATGAAAGTAGTTAAAAGTTGATTTACAGCACAAAATAGTTTACAATAAGTGTGTTTTTTCCTTCTTGTCATGCAACTTTATTCTTCTCATCAAGCAGTGAAGAAAATATCACCCAAACATATGAAAACATATAAAGGATTAAAAAAAAATAAAAACAATAATAATGCTGACAGCCAAACAATAAGATTAAGTAATTTCCTACGAAATCCCCACATCCTAACACTAAATCAACTAGCAACAAAACTCACCTCACTATGGGGGGATGCCACCCACAATTATATATCCAGCTTAGCTCAAATTCTAATAACTGCCTCATTTTAACTAAGACAGCCTAAGTGTCTGAAGTATTGAAAATCACTGAAAAAGTAAGTGACCTCTGACTAATAATTTCACTTGGGTAATATAACATTTCTAATACTGTAATAAATTCAAATCAATCATTCAAACATAGAAGCACACGAGAAAACTTTGTCATACCTTGACTCTAAAAAATTTCATTCCCATCAAGAGCGATGTGATGCTTTGAGTTGTGACTGATGATGCCTCTCTTGCACGCAACTCTTTCAGTTCTGCCATAAAACGTCGCCGCACAGACTGGAAACGTGACTGTGCCAAAACACCAATAACCTCAGCATACAAGTCGGCGATGATATTGATGTTTTCACCATTAGGGTTGTTCTGAACACTGTGATACAAGTGAAATATATATTATAGTTCAGTAATATTGATACAATAATCTAAAACATTTATATACCCTTCTCAAATTCATTACTGTTCACCAAATTCTTCCAAACTCAAATTTTTGTCTCTTTAATTCCTTCTCCTCAATTCTGTTTTTCTTCTTCTAATTCCTTTTTTTCACCTTCACCTTCAAAATAAGTGATATTAAAACACATGCTCTTTTCATATGATATTTCTTCTAAGGCAAAGAGATAATGACACCACTCATAAGTCAACCGACCCCAAAAGCATATACTTCTTTACAAATATTTTGAACATTATTTATTAGATCTTCAGCACTTATGAAATATGAGGGCTGCTAGTAACCAAAATGTCCTAAGTAGATTGTGCATGAACTGCCTGCTATGAATACAAGAAACTGCTGTTTATGATGTATAAGAGGATGGTCTGAAAAGGGACATTGTGTTCTTAATTGAAATAAGGCATGTTATAGGCAATAAATGAAAAAAGGAACATTATTTTCAGACATAAAATAAAAAGTACTCTGAACCTAAAAGACTGGAATTTTTAAGTGATCTCATTTTATTTCAACTATAGCCCAATCTGCTCTTCAAGAAAAGATTGGATGAATGAGTTTGCATGAGTACTCATTACTGCATAAATTCACAAACAAAATGAAGAAATAATACACCAGAAAAAACTGAACCTATACCTTTCAAAACCTGGCAATGATATCCTTGTATTCAATTTCCAAATACTTGTCTCCTCTTTGTTTTCACAAGCCATGCCCATACACTGGTCTCGTCATATTTGTAAAGGGACTAAACTATCATTGCATTCAACCTCATGTCAGTATCCTCAACATTCTGGGGCTATCTCATGTTTTTAAAAAGCCATGAATCTCTTGTGTCTATTCACAGTAACATCCCTGAAGCTTCTGTCTTCACTATCCATATTCAGTATGAATACCTTATGTTCAATGAACATAACTATGTCCTCAGATTTACTACAATCACTATCACTCTTTTGTTTTTCTGCAATGTACACACAAAGCACCTTGTACAAACTAAAAGCGTGCCAAATCTATGCAGTAAGTTTAGCATTCACCATCAATCTAACCTTTCAGAGACATTATTTATGATTCTTGTTCATCATTCTCTACTGCTACTCAAAGTACAATGCCAAACAGCAGCATGACTACTAAAACCATCGCTACTAGCAGTCTCAGCTATGGCTGCACCAACAGTAGTGGAGACAAAAACAAGAGAGTTGACAGAAAAAAAGGGAGAAAGAGGAAAACAACAACAATGATACTGAGGATGATGATGATAGCAAAAGGGAAGAGCAGAAAATGTGTGGTAATATGGATGAAAGAGAAAGACTCAAGGGGGGAGTACGAAGACAAGAGAGAAGAAGGAAGGACATAAGGGCAGCAATGATAATGTTAACAAATGTCCCTATTTAAACACAATATAAACCTAAGGGTCAACACATCTCCAGAGCCTTAATGATATTATCAAATAAAAGTTATTTCTTGGATGCAAACCTGTAATATTTTGTAGCAAAGTTACCACTATGGAAAAAAAAGGAATTATTTTGGTCTTTCCCAAGCAAAACTAGCAGCCATACGCTATGCAAATGAAAAGATGGTGGATGAGATACCACATCATTATGTACAATGAATTCTCACTGCATAAGTATTTCACTTATCTAATTTCTGTCTCATCTTTCAATTAAAGTTTTTTTAATATATATCTGGTCAAGAGGCAACTACCTTAGATTATACAGGACCTGGAGCATCAAGACTGAAAAGTATCCATTAAACCATGAAAAAAATAACTCACCCTTCTCTGTATTTGAAGTGTTTAAAAGCAATGTCTTCAATGTGGCGAACAAGATCATCATGCCCTGGATGAACAGCCAGTTGTTTCAATACCTCAATCAATACCAAGCAGAATATAAACTCTACAGCAAGGTCCCGACGTTCTTGTATGGTTTCCCGGTCAACTGAAGACCCTGCATCCACCCTTTAATGGAGTTCTTCATCAGACCTAATATTTACTAATCAAGAAAGACTTATAAAAAACATGGAAAGACTGTGAATTATGCAAATAATAACAATATGAAAAGGAAAGCTACAAAGGTATGTCAAACACTTTTCTGCCAACATTTCATTGCATAAAGAAGCATAATGATCTGCTCATGTTTTCATAAGCCTGTCTGCTCATCTATATGTATTTGTAGATTTTCTAATCTTCTTCACACATTATGCTAAGTCTATCTTGACAAACACCATTCTATCTAATACTCCCTATCTTTACACTATTATGAACTCATTCCCTTTCCATGGGATGGAATGGACCAAGATGATACAACCTCTCAGGCCACTCACAAACATATTCAAATCATATCATGTATGCTAAAATAAGACATGTGCTTCCACATCAACATAAGCACTTTTAAGATGGCTCATCAGGCGAGAATCAAGTCTCCACTCACACCACTATAACACAAAAATTATTTCAATGAATGCAATGTAAGATAATTCATATGGCAACCTCAACTGGAAATGCTCTAGCTCTAATCTGTCCATGGCCACTATGGTCTACTTCTCAAAACTTCAGAGATACTTCCATATATTCTCTTAACTAAATTATCTATCACAACCATTCTTTCATCCATCCTGACCTTAAAAACTAAGGTTTCTCATTATGGTTCACATAAATCCATTATGAAAGCATCTTGTACACTCTATACTTAAATTCTTTCCATTCATCAAAGATTTTCATCAACCTATAATTTTTCTCCATTGCACTGTTCTACTCTCAGTCATATTTGCTGATCATATACTTAAATTCTTTCCATTCATCAAAGATTTTCATCAACCTATAATTCTTCTCTATTGCATTGTTCTACTCTTAGTCATATTTGCTGATCATCTTTTCTTAATATCAACCATACTCTTAATCATAACATCAAATTCATCCCCATCTAAACTGATTTTGCACTGTGACACCCCATTTCTATTTGAAATAAAAAACCTGTTCGAACTCACTTGCAATCTCAACATGCTTCTACACACCTCAACAAAGATAAGTGATCCTTCACTCATATATCTGACTTGCACAAGACATATGGTATCAGTAATTCCTTTTATTTTGTTTTTCGTTGTCTCAGAGTTGTTTAGGCATGCTTAATAATGAAAAGGTTACCTTACATTTTTTTTTTTTTTTTTTATAAAGCTGAAAAGGGGTGTTTCTGTGTTTGCTAGTCCATGGAAAGGGTTAATAATGGTATGGTTCCTTCTAGTATACATTTTCATATCTAACACAGTTTTGCCCTAACCGCACGAAGAATGCAATTATCTATGAGGTGGTGGTAAACATTCATACTATCTTTATTTACTCAATTTACAAAATATATATGTTACTTAACTGTTTATTCTCTTCTATGAATTACAATATGTAATACAATCTTACCCTTTACTCTTACTGGGATCTTGCTTATATTTGTTGTCAGTGGCTCCCCATTCCACTCCCTGGCGATCATACCAAGCAAACAGTGTGCGTAAAAGGGATGGCAGACAATGTTCAGCCACACATCCAAATGCAAGCAACAGCTGATCAAAAGTTGGGTCTTCTCCACGCTGCAGACTCTTTGACAGGCTACGCTCCTACAGTTAAAATAATAGAGAGAGCATTGATTTATACACTGTGATTGAATACCGAAGAAAAAAAGCTACTGAAAAAACTCTGAGAAAATAGTATTCTTCCATAATAAAACAGAGTCAATGCCACACTCAAAAAAATAAGTACTTTCCATTTTAAAAATTCCCTACACTGGAGATGTATACTGGGTCACAAGCCTGTTGCAGAGAAAGGGTTAATGAGAGTATTACAACAAACTCTGTAAGTATTTCACTTACTAATGGCTCCTGCATAACATTTTCAATCTTCTTCTCTGCCATTACTGTATATTCTGCGAAAAGTGTGCGCATAACAAACTCTCCTGGGCGAAGGTCTGTATCGACATGGACTGTAGCTGGGAACTGGGCTCTCTCTTTGCGAGCACCCCATGGTAAGAGTGTTGACCCATGACTGCCAATGCTCCCACCACCAACACTACAGCTGTTTTCTGTGCTGGAATCTGGTTGTGCAAAAAAGAGATGGACCAAAAAAAAAGAATTACATTTTAATCAATTTTGATAATGATCATTTTGCAAATAGCAAATCTTTTGTCAATGTATCTACAAATGAGAGCAATGAATGCTTTCAATATGACAGAAAGCATTTCTAAAATACAGTAAAACAGGATGCTTGTGTACAGTAATTAAAAGCTTGTATCCAAATAAGAGAGTAATGCACTGTAGTTGATTATATGGCGCAAAACTTTAAAGCTATTACTGATGAATAAATACATGGCTTCCCTTTAAGCAAAGATAACAAAATACAAGTATGCTTAAAAGTACACCAATATGCACAGTTTGGCGATTGTTGGTGAACAACCAATTTATCACAGACCAATCAGTAAGGGCTTTAACATTCATTATGAAGAACTATGTTTACTTAAGAGCTCTAAGTTCACTTTAAATGCAGACTATTTGATGCAGATCCTTTTTCACTTTATGTACATCCTATCTGTTACCAATAAGTAAAGAAAAATGAAATCATGATCAAGAGCTCTAAGTTCACTTTAAATGCAGACTATATGATGCAGATCCTTTTTCACTTCATGTACATCCTATCTGTTACCAATGAGTAAAGAAAAAAGAAATCATGATCATTACAAGATTATGAAAATCACTAAAAATGCAAAAAGTTCATTGAAAGTACTTTGTATTCACTTTAAGAACTCTGAATTTACTTTAACAGTCTCAATTTCAGTTTAAGAACACGGTGTCCTCTATCACGTTGTTCACACTCTCAATAACTCTATGTCTGCTACAAGCAAAACATGTTCAGCAAAAAACATATTCACTGCTATAGAAATGTTTCAGATTCCAGTGCAAAATCTTTAATATAAGTATTTCCTTTTCACAACAGGTGCTCCATCTTTTGCTGAAAATTTGCTAAGTTTACCGCAAAGAAACTAATATATAATTAATTATACATCCTTTTTTAAGCACTTTGTCGTTGCTGAAAGTGTTAACTAGAATAAATCAGTTTCATAAGACTGACACAGTTTTTACAGTATGAACAACATGTTGACTGTACAGAGAGAATATTCATTATAAGTATTTCATGTCTATCAACGTGTTAAACGTTGCTTTCATCTTGACAAGTGAAACCAACCTTCACACAACCAGTCTCAGTAGAAGTCAACATAACTGCATGCCGGCTACTTTAATGGTGGAGTGAGTATCCTATGACAGTGAAATCTTGAGTAAAAATAATCTCTTAAATCTCAATTAGGTATGTCTTTAGCTCACTCAAAGGCACCTACATATATGAATGATTATGAAATTCTCTATATAATCATTAACCCTTCTCATTTCTGATAACTGTGAAGTTGATTTGATGAGCCTCCTCTACTTCTTCACCCATCATAAAAGAATCCTGTCATCTTTCCTTTCTTGTAAGCATTCAATTTTCCCTTAAAATAACATTAAACTCCACTCCTCCTTGGTCACACAGAAATCCAACCAAATCTATTTTAATGAAGCAAATGATATATTTCATCATATACAGTACAGGTAGAGGCAGACCTTTGATATCCCTTTGCTTGCAAAGTTTTCACCATTAGATATGTACAACAGAATACTGAGCAGGTTACAGCAATTACATGTCTCTGTAGTCCTACCTGAGAGTACAGTGTGAGAGCACTCTGACAGAGGCTCAGTGGAGTTTGTTCCATTTTCATGAGCAGAAGATGGCTGATCATTTTCATCATCGCTATTAATTTCAATAAGTTCATCTTGTCCAGCCTCTCTACCATCTCCAGGTCCACGTTCCCCAACTTCATCGCCGTCTGGGAAATCAGTGCAAAAGGAATAAACTCTGATGATATGGAATCTTTGTTTTAAAGGAATATCTGAGAAAAAATTAACCAAAATACTGAAGTGTACAAAACAATGAGAGTAAATAAAAGAGAACCAAAACCAAGAATTTTTGTAGTTATAGCAGACTTCAGTTGTGTGAATACTATAATGGAGACAATAAACAGCGATGCCATGCAGATGACATGTAAGGGTTTACCTCCCACTATATACATGTGATGATCTCTATACCATTCACAGGTTTACCTCTTAGAGAATGTCACTGCTTTCTTCAGTAGTAAAATATCTACTTTATACTTAATATCCAATATTAACTCATCAGGATTTATGAGGAAAGCACAGTAGAATAAGGGATCAGGCTAGTGATTTCATGTACAGGATGAAGAAACTTTCATTAACAATTCTTTCCTTAAAGAATCAAAACAATTAGCACTACTGGGTTACCTGTGCCTCTAGATCCCAGTGACCAAGAACTTCCATGACTTAATTTTGGAATGCATCTCTTCTGTGTTATGTTTGTACCTCTTTCTGAGTATCTATATATATATATATATATATATATATATATATATATATTATCCCTGAGAATAGGGTTAAAAAAATACTTCCCATGTATTCCCTGCGTGTCATAAAAGGCGACTAAAA
>JAYMFT010197958.1:0-11734 GCA_038088735.1 Panulirus argus
CCTCCTGACATCATATATATCTTCCTCAAACATTTCATTTTCAACACATTCACCCTCTTCTGCACATTTTCACATCTAGCCCATCTGAAAAAAAAAAAAAAAAAAAAAAAAGGAACAAACATTATCAAAGACTGGTCTCACTGATGAGTGTTATCTGTAACATTATGGAAATGATGATTAGAATTGTCTCACTGATGAGTGTTATCTGTAACGTTCTGGAAAAGATGATTAGAAAGAAAATGAAAAACTTTCAACAAAGGAGAAATGACCTATGTGAGAGACAGCACTTTTTTGGGAAAGGTCATGTTTAACAAACTTCTTAGATTTCTATGAAAGAATGAGCTCTGTTTAAGAAAAAAGGAGAGGTAGGGTGGATTGTTTGTATCTGGACTGTAGAAAGCATTTGACATTGTACTGCATGGGACACTGATTTAAGAAGCTGGACCACCAGGCAAGAATAAGAGAAACTCTTCAATGAACAAACAATTATCTCTGGGAAAGGGAACAAAGGATGTATGACAATGAAGTCTTCTTCACACAGATCAAGGTGACAGGCAGAGACCCACAGGATTCTGTTCTGGAATTATTTTTCTTTTATGTAAATGACTTGCCTATGGGTATGGAGTCATACAAAAACCAAGGACTGCAACCCTAAAGTTGGTCCCATATATGGTTGATGAAATTCAAACTGAGCAGATGAAAAGTACTGAGGATGAGACATAGTGAAAGGCCTTAAAATGATTATTAACTAGCAAGAAATAAGCTTCAGGATACTGTGTGTGATAAGGACTTGGATGTCAACATCATCCCAACCTGTTATCAGCATCCCAAGAGTAAAGATGACAAACTATCTGCTGGCAAAGCATAGTTTCAAGTACAGTATATAAATACAGAAATGTTTAGCAAGCTGTTCATATCCTACATAAGGCCACAACTTAAGTATGCTTCTTAAGTTTGGTCACCCCACTTAAAGAAGCACACTGAGCCAATAGAGAATGTCCAGAGGAGAGCAACAAAGATATAAAAGAATACAAAGGAATTCAAACAGCAACAGACCATTTGTGACATCAGAAACTCACAGATTAGTGTGGTAAGTTTAGAAGGGCCTACAGGTGATTCAAAGAGAGAGACTCTTCAAACTGCTCATTTAATTAGAGGGGTAAATAATAACAGTTGTGGTCTTGAAACAAAATATCCATCAAACCTATTCTTAAACACAGCTATAGCACTGCTTTCGACCAGTCCAACTGGTAAATCATCCTACATGTCAAGAATCCTATTTAAGAAAAAGTTTTTCATCTCATTTGAAGTATAACGTTTGCCTAAAAGTTTGTATCCATTACTACAAGTGAAATAAGATGAATCAAACCTTAAGTAGCTTGTTATATCAAAACCTTAAAAACCTTTGATGCAGTATTAGATCACCCAACATTCTCATTTCTCTTCTAAATACATTTAAGTTGTTTATTTGTCCCTGAAAGATTTTTTTTCAGTTCATGACTTATCTTGGTAGCTTGATGCTGCACCCTTTCCATGCTGCACCCTTTCCATTCTGTCTGTCTTTTGGCAAAAGAGGAGGCCTAAATAAAACAACATTCAAGATAGGCATGCATCAATGAATTGTAATGAGAGGATGATTCCCCTAGACTTAAATTCAAAAGCCCTACCTACAAATCTAAAATTCTTTCTCTCTCTTCTTACTGCTTCTACACACTAATACTTGGCTTCAGGTAACTAGAAATTATTATACCTAAATCTTTTTCCTCATCAATCTTTGTAGCTCAACACAATTCATACTGCAGCTTACCATCTCAATTTACTGTCAATTTGTAAAACATGGCACTTATCAATATTAAAATTCATTTGCCATCTATGAGCCCAATCTCTTAATTTTACTGTCAGTTTGAAACTCTAAACATTTAATTTCATTTGTAGATTTATTTTCCAGCTTATCTCAGCCAGCAAATTTCGATACCTTATACTGTAAATTATTAGCAATATCATTAACACATGTGAGTAAGCGAACTGGTCCCAAGACTATTCCATGTTGCACATCGCTTGTTATGTCTAACCAATCTGAGCCTCAACTATTAATGACAACTCTGTTTATGGCCAGTCAACCAATTTCCTAAACATCAAAATACACCACTATCTTCACCATGTGACTTAACTTTTGCTAGTAACCCCTGATGCAGAACTTTATCGAATGTTTATCTTAATATATGACATCCACTGTTTTACTTTCATTATACAAGTTGATTATATAATAAAAAAATCAAGCATATTTGTCAGACAAGCAATATCTTTGAAAATCATGCTGAGAACTGGTTATCAATTGGTGGTCCTCTAAATGGTTTACAGTCCTAACATACATGCGGTTTCCATGTTTTCCATCTAAAGACATTAAGCTAAATGGACAATAATCTCCATGCTGTTACTTATTCCCTTTTTGAATAATGGTACCACAATGGCAAACCTACATTCCTCTGGAACTTCCCCTGCAGCAAGTGGCTTACTACAAAGAGCAGCCATGTTGCTTAACAATCTCATTTTTAGCCTTTTTCATTATCCTCAGATAAAAGTTACCAGAGCCTGTTGTTTTGATTACTCTCATTCTGTTTATTGTTACTGGTACATCTTCAACTTTATTGTCAGTATGTTGCAAAACTTTCTCATCTCTTTGCAATAAAACTGGATTTTGGACATAAGTTTTGTTTTCAAGTGCAAATACAGAAGTATATAAATCACTTCAGATTTTTGCAATGGCTTCATTGTCTTGAACAAAATTACTGTTTTCCATAATTACTACGCTAAATGACTGGGTAATGACCCTCTTGCTTCTAATATATCTAAAAACCTTTTTCAGAATCCTTTTGCTATTTTGGGCAATATAAACTTCACATTAACATTTACTTTGCCACACGAGATGGTACCAGAATAAAGAGAAATGAGTTATAGGGTAGATAGAAGAGTGGGGGTGACCTGATGACAACATTAAAAAAAGAAGAAGAAGAAGAAGAAGAAGAAGAAGAAGAAGAAGAAGAAGAAGAAGAAGAAAAGCAGACTGTGAACAGTTATTCAACAGGTTTTGGGGAAAAAAAAAAAAAAAAAAAAAAAAAAAAAAAAAAAAAAAAAGTTTAAGAAATTTATATAAAAACATTTACAGCATATGAGCGGTGAATGAATGGAATAACATGATTGAAGAAGATATGGTTAATAGAGAGCATACAAAATCTAAAAAGTTATATGACAGAAGAGAATGTTCTAGAGATAAGGCCTCACAAGTGTAAAACTCCCTCCCCATACATTATAAATACATAAATAGGCAATTACATCCATCACAGTAGGTAGTAGATGGTGGAAAGCCACTGACCAGGGAGGTATTTGGGGGGTTAGTGATGGCTGTGTAGAGAGCCAGCACTTCAGTAGTTGTAAACTTGTACTCCTTTGACCAAGGTAGCTGTTTTTTCTTTCTGCCCTACCTACACGTGGATTGCTGGCATTCTGTCCACACACACAATTTCTCCTTGTCACGCATAACACTTAACTCGCACAACTCATTTTCCGCAACTCCTGCTTTTCCTGCAGTGAGCACTTTGTGCTAGCCCTGCCTTTTGGCAAAATGGTATGAGCAACAAATAAAAGTAGTAGGTTGGAACATTAGGTAGAAGTAAAAGGAAGGAGTATTAGTTGAGAACATTAGGCAGAAGTAGTACATTGGAACATTAGGCAGGAGTATTTGGTAGAAGTTATATGATAGAAGAGAATGTTCATGAAATAAGGCCTCACAAGTGTAAAACTCCCTCCCCATATATAATAAATACATAAATAGGTAATTACATCCATCACAGTAGGTAGTAGATGGTGGGAAGTCAATGACCAGGGAGGTATATTACCAGTACTACCCACCTAAGTATTTGGGGGGTTGGTGATGGCTGTGTAGTGAGCCAGCACTTCAGTAGTTGTCACCTTGCATTCCTTTGACCAAGGTAGCTGTCTTTTCTTTCTGCCCTACCAACACGTGGACTGCTGGCATTCTGTCCACAAACATACAATTTCTCCTTGTCACGCATAATACTTGACAACACTTAACTTGCACAATTCATCCTTCGCAACTCCTGCTTTTCCTGCAGTGAGCGCTTTGCGCAAGCCCTGCCTTTTGGCAAAATGGTATGAGCAACAGATAAAAGTAGTAGGTTGGAACGTAAGGTAGAAGTAGTAGGAAGGAGCATTAGCTGGGAACCATTAGGCAGAAGTAGTATATTGGAACTTTAAGCAGGAGTATTAGGTAGACACATTAGGTAAAAGCAGTTGAGGGGAACATTAAGAAGGAGCCTCTGAAAACACTACACTAAAGTTGCCCTCTGCCAGTGGCCTGTTAAGGGTGAGGCACTAAAGACTAAGAAGTGGCACTGGAGTTCACCAGTTATGGAGACTCTTTTGCCATGGCCACCCCCTTGAAGGAATTCCCAGAGGGAACAGGTGTCAAAGATATAAACAGATAGTTACATGGATCCATCCACTTTCACTCTTTTGTATTCAGGGCCTAAGACTTAAATACATACGACCATCTGGGCTACTATACCTTCAAACGTACCTATCTTTCCCTAAAAGACAATAATCTCTCCTTACTCCTCAATGCATGTAGAACCTTTGACCCCTTTCCTATGATAGGAATAACTTCAGTTCCCATGGTTTCCTCTGCTGCTATGTCCACTCCTATGTGCCTAAAACACTCCATTTCCTCCAAGTTCTCCCATTCTGAACTCACACTCAACCCATCCAGTCTGCTACAGCTCATGACCTTACAAATATTCATACTAACTCTATACTAACTCTCAGCTTCCTATTTCCATGCATTCTCCCAAACTCAGATATAAGCTTTAGCAATTTCTTTCTCAAGTCTACCACTAAAGCCCTGGCATCTGCAAACATTGATGCCTCCCATACTCTCCTTCCCTCAGCATACTGTAGATCTGCTCCTCTTTCCATGACCCTTGCATTCATCTCCCTCATCAGTCCATCCATGAACTTATGAAACAGCCATGGTGACATTACACACACACTTAATGCAAACCCACACATCACTTGAAACCATTTTCCCTCTTTCTCTCCTATTTGTACATACCTCACTCCCTTAAGGAAAACTGTTCACTGCACTGAGTAACCTTACCCCCTCATCATATATTCATCTTATCTTCCAAAAAATATATCTGTCAGTCCAATAATATGCTTTCTCAAAGTCCATATGTGCTACATACAAATCCCATTCTTCCTCAGAGTATTTCACACACATTTTCAAAGCAAAACACCTGGTCTACACATCCTTCACTACAACTGAATTCACATTCCTCTTACCCAGTATCATGCTCTATGCATGCCAAAACCCTCTCAATCACCTCTCCCATAAATCATGCCATCACCCTCTCAATTACCTCTCCCATAAATCTTAAGAAGTATACTCAACATACTTATACCTCTATAATGCAACAAATTACAGAGTTAGACAAAATCAGGGTCTGCCTGGCTAAACCAAGTAAATGGACTTAGGTATTCACAACACTGCAGTGGTGCATATATATACTTGTACATATCCCTGGGCTAGGGGAGAAAGAATATCTCTATATTCCCTGCATGTTGAAGAAGGCAACTAAATGGGGGGCTGGACACCCCCCCCCCTTCATGTATTTCAATCTGTAAAAGATGGAACAGAATAAGGAGCTAAGGGGAGAGTGCTTATCCTCCTCGAATGTTCATGCTAAGGGGTCTGAATGTAACCGAGATGAGAGGAGAGGTAAGTAATATGTTTGAGAAACGAATCCAAGATATTTTGGCTTTGAGTTAAACATATTTCAAGGGTAAAGGGGAAAAATGGTTTGGAAATGTCTTGGGAGTAAAGTCAGGGGTTGGTGTGGGAGTAAAAGCTAAGAAAGGGATGGCACTACTGCTGAAGCAGGAGTTGTGGGAGTGTGTGAAAAAGTGTAAAGAAGTGAGCTTCAGACTGATATGGGTAAAAACAAAAGTGAAGAGTGAGAAATGGATGATTATAGTTATTAGCAATTATGCACCAGGCCATTTCAAGAAAGATAATGAGAAGCACGTGATTTGGGAGCAGCTGAGTGAGTATGTCAGCAGTTTTGATGCATGAGACTGGGTACCTGGGTACTAGTGATGGGTGAATTTAAGTGGAAGTCAATAATGTGGTAAATGAGGTATAACTGGGGAGCATGGGGTAATGTGGATGGAAAGGATGAACAGCTTGTGGAATTGTGTGTTGAAAATGGACTAGTGATTGGGAATACTTGGCTTGAAAGAGGGTCATACACAAGTATACGTACGTGAGTAGGAAAGATGGTCAGAGGGCATTTTTGGATTACATACTAACTGACTGGCATGCAAAAGAGAGACTCTTGGATGTGAATGTGCAATGAGTGGCAGCAAGTGGGATGTCTGATTATCACCTTGTGAAGGTGAGGGTGAAGATCTGTATATATTTTTGGAAAAGAGGTAATGTTATGGGTGAGAAGAGTGGTGAAAGTAAATTAGCTTGGAAAAGATGTGTATGGAGAAATACCTTGAGAGATTAAGTGCAGAATGGCCAAAAATAAGAGAGCACAAAGCTAGGGAAGTGGGTAAGGAAGGTGAAGTATTTTGAGAAACAGTGCTGGCATGTGTGAGATATGTATGTGAAATGCAGAGGTAGGAAGGTGAGAAAGGGTAGTGAGAGGTGTGATGATGAGAGAAAGTTATTAGTGAAAGAGAAAAGAGAGGTATATTGGCTGCACTTACAGGGAAGAAGTACATATGATTAGGAGATGTATAAGAGAAAAAGGCAGGAGGTCAAGAGCAGGGTGCAGGGGCAAAAAAGAGGGTAAATGAAAGCTGGGGTAAGCAAGTATCCATAAACTTTTAGAAAGAATTCATTGTTTTGGAAGGAGGCTAATCACGTGCAAAAAAACAAGAGAACAAATAGGAACATCTGATGAAGGGGTCAAATAAAGAAGTGCTAACAAGTAGTGATGAAGTGAGGAGGGGATAGATTTAGAATTCTGAAGGAATGACGAATGGGTTTGGTGATAGGGTGTGTGGGTCAGCGTGGTATGCAAAGTGAGTCGTGACAGTAGTTTACTGAGGAGAGGAGAGGAGGTGAAAGCCTTGCATGAAATGAAATATGGCAAGGCAGCTGGAGTACATGGTATTGCAGCTGAATTTCAGTTCCTTGCTCTAAAGAATGTGTGTAAGAAATACTTAGGAAACAGAAAGATATGTAAGTGGCATTTATGGATCTGAAGAAAACATATGACAGGGTTGATAGTAATGCTTTTTGAATGGTCTTAAGAGCATACGGTGTGGGAGGAAAGCTGCTAGGGGCAGTGAGAATTTTTCATCAAAGGTGCAAGCCATGTATACATGTAGGAAGAGAGAAGCATGAGTGGTTAGAAGTGAAGGTAGGTCTGCAGCAGGCATATAAGATGTCACCATGGCTGTCTAATTTGCTGATGAATGAAGTAGTGAGGGAGGTAAATGCTTGAGTCCTGGAGTTAGGGTTGAGTATGCAGTGTGTAGGGGATTAGGGACCCTGGGAAGTGAGTCAGTTGTTGTTTGTTAATGACACAGCACTTGTGGCACATTCAAGTGAGAAACTGCAGAAGTTGGTGACTGAGTTTGGAAGAGCATGTGGAAAGGGGAAGTTGAGAGTAAATCTATTTATCTTTCTACATCTCTACCTGTTCCACTTGGATCTCTCATCAAGGGGGTTGCCACAGCAAAAGAGTCTGCTTATCACTGTCCTTATTTGCTTCCCTCGCATAAATCATTCTATGCATTCTTCCACCATTTCTCTCCCCCCAGTACTCTTCCATTCTATTTCTCCAAGTCACAGATGGTCTTCCTCACATCAATCCCTTTAATAATGCTATCATAAACTCTCCTTTTAAACTCCCCAGCTTGCATTCTTTCTACATACCCAAACCACCTCAAAGTATTATATTTCACCCACTCTAACACTCCACATTTCATTCCCCTTGTATTTTCTGCCAAAAACATCACTTAAACACCCTCTCATTTCTTTCTTCATTCCATCTAGTCATACCACATGCTCCTGGATTCTTTACCTCAGTAACTCATTCCATGTCCATGTTCTGGCTGTATAGGTCAAGGTCAGGAGGACTATGTAGCCCATTTTTCCTTCTTTCAATTCCATACAAACATTTCTAACCTTCATTCTTCTATTAAGGGACCTAATGACTCTTTTACCATTTACTAATCTCTTCCTCATCTCTCCTTCCATATTACCAAACTTACTCAAGATAGCACCTAAATACTAAATTCTCTCACCTCTTCCAGTATTTCTCCCCCATATCTATAACACCATTCAGTATACTTTCTTCTTTCACTCTACAGGTTTCGTAAAATGTATATCTTTGCAATGTTTCCTTTCAAACACCAATATTCTATTTTCACTCAACTTTACCTTCAATCATCTATACTTATACACATCATAAAACACACTTAGTACCTTCTGCAACTTCTCCTCACTTACTGCAAACAACTCATTATCATCCACAAACAGGCTTGTTACTAGCCACTAAACCTCACCCTCACCTCTATTCCCTAGTTTTGCTTTCACCACTCTTATCACTCCATCCATACATATGTTAAAAAGCCACGGTGACATCACATATTCCTGTCTCACATCCACATGTATAATGAAACTCTCATTCAGCTCTCCATCCACTCTTATCCAAGTATCTGCTACTCTCCAGAAGGCTTTCTCACCACCTAACAGTTTTCCCCTTACCCCAAATATTCTTAAAGCATCCCATAAAGCATTCCCCTTAACTCCATAAAACCTGCATGCAGCTTCTTAACTTTTACTAGATACTTTTCCACAGTCATTTTCATCACAAAAATCTGATCCCCACATCCCCTACCTTTCCTAAAACTCCTTGCTCTTCACTTATTCTGCATTCAGTCACTTCCATCACTCTATTAATCATCACTCTTGCATAAACTTTTCCTGGTATACTTAATAGATTTATTCCCCTATACTTGCTACATACATCCCAAGCACCTTCTCCTTGAATAAAGAAAAAGTAATAGCTTTCACCCAATCCTCAGGCACAACCTTCTGTTTCCATTCTAAATTACATATCAAATGCATCTATTCTAATGCACTTTTTCCTCCATACTTCAGCATTTCAGCCATAATCCAATCCACTCTAGATGCCTTTCCTACCCTTATCCTCATTATCGTCCTTCTTGCTACAGGCCAATGCACTTGTATCCTTTTTTTTCCATCCTCCATACCTATACATGTAGTAACAAGTGTTGCTTGACCTTCTCCCACACTCATTAGTTCTTCAAAATACTCTTTTCATCTTCCTTTCACTTCCTCCTTTTGATTCAGCAACTCCCCTTCCTTACTTCTCATACTAACATTTCCACTTTTACATCCAACTCCTTCCAGTACAATTTCTTATTTTCCCTAAACTTGTCACTCAACTTTCTTCCAAAATCTTCATGTACTTTCTTTGCTTTCCTCCATCAGCCTCTTAACATTCTGCTTACACTTCTTACATTCTTCCCTCCTCCTTTGCTAAACTTCCACAGGCAAATTCCTTTCAAGGAATCTACCATATGCCTTTTCTCCTCTTCCACAGCATTTCTAATTTCATCCATCCATCATGCATTTCCCACTTTATTCTTATATCTCAAAACCTTGTATCCAATTACTAAATCTGCAACCTTTAACAGTCTCTCTCTAAAAATTGTAAACACCTCATTCACACTTAGACTGCATCCTTACATTTACTGTACTTCCATCTTAACTTTCGGTAATCCTCCTTTCCTACTCCTTCTTACATTCTTTCTGATTCATCTTCTTGCTTACCAACACTTTTACCTCTCCATTCTTTTGTACACAATACCTCCACTTCTCTCTGATCCTCATCCTATAAGATCCCTGAACTAGTCAGTCTCCAAAGAATCCTCTTACAATTCTAACATCTAGCACAGTCTTTCTCAACTTATCATTCACTACCACATAAATCAATAAAACCTTTTTGTTCTTCTCTTCCATCATTTCTCATCCATGTATACCAGTGGATCATCTTGTGTTGAAAAAAAGGTGTTTGCAGGGAAGACACCCTTCTCAGCACAGACATCCACAAGATAATTTCCATTCTTATTTACTCCAGGTGCTCCCCATTTTCAAACTATCTCACCAGTTCCACCGCAACCCACCTTCACAATCATATCACCCATTACAACCTCCTTTCTCTCATCAAAACCATTTATACAATCATTCAAATTTCTCCAGAAATGATTAATTTCATCATTACCTTGCACAGTCTTCATATTCAGTGATGCATATATACATACCCATGCATACGTCACAATTCCAATCTTTCCTTCCACCCACACTATTCTTGATACAATTTATCTATGCTCTGTAACACCCTCCCATACTCTTAGAGATAAATCAATTGCACATTCTTTTTTCCCTCCTCCCTGATAATTTTAATTCATTCCCGTCCATACCACTCCTCCTTCTAAGACCTCCCATAACTTGCATTCATCATTTTCAATTCATTCCATACATCCTCCCCGAGGACATGGGTTTCCCCAAACCTAGCACATCCAAACTATTACTTTTATATTTCTCAACAAGCTCCCTCTTTTTACTCTCACCAATCATTCCATTTACATTCACAGCTAACGCCTTCAATCACTTGTCCCTTTTACTCCCCGACATGACTGGTCGACTCCATGGAGTCCCTATTAAGACTTGGACCAGATTTCTGTATTACACTAGGATAATGAGAAAGCTGTCAATCAGGGAAGGCATATCTGTCTTCTTTTAAGAGGGAAAAGCAGGGGGTGTGTCTTGAATGTGACACTTTTCAATACTTAAGAGGAATAAAAACAAGATTACCCAAATAATCATTCACACTGGGAAGAAGAGATTAGCATCCACTTGAACTTTTAAGGTCACAGACTATGAATGCTACAGTTTCAGAATTTATTTTGCAAAACTTCAGGGGATCTTGTTTAAGCTCTTCAGATCATGAAAGACTGAGGTCTGAAGTACAGTGTCAGACTAAGGTCAAATCTTTAGCATCTGAAGAATTACTTCAATGTACAATGAATGTGGCAAAGGCAGGGAAATTTTAAGCACATTCACTTACCTTCATTATGCAGTCTACAGCAACAGCAGATCCAGCAGCAGGCTCATCAGATGCCAGAATGTGGCTTACAGAGTAAAAAAAACTCACTCAGGTAAAATGGTTGGCAATGTCAGTATTCAAGCAGGATTTTGCCTTCAAAATATAAATTCTGCACCTTATTGTATGTAAAAGAGCTTTGTCAGAGAATGCTGCTTTTTAAGTAACATCAGAATTTTCTTTATTACAAAGTCTATGTAACAGCATGGAATATCACTTATTTCTGTGAAACTGATAGGAAATTTGTCATCTGCCTGGTCTTTATTCCCTTAAGATTTTACTCATTAAGTAGTTTCTAAAAGGAATGATAATCAGGTGAAATAAATCATTGAGACAACCACATACCCTCTGGCTGCAATATGTCATTGTAATAATTTGAATGTAAAAAGCATTCATATAAAGGCTTCTTAGAGATGAGCCCTCAGGTCTGAAGACCAAAGGCTCCCATTTCTACATCTGTAGCATATGAATGCCTAATTCTATATATATAAGGATATATATATATATAT